>CM043017.1:13853964-13942255 GCA_023690525.1 Holotrichia oblita
TTGCTCAGTTTGCCCTGGTTAAACATGACTTACAGGCGTAGATTGCTCTCGTTATCTTTATATCATAAAGTCATTATTAATCGCCAGCCTGAATATTTGTACAAACGTGTCAATTTTCGATGTCAAATTCACACCAGAAGCCTGCGTCATGGTGGTAAACTAATCACACCTCCACTTCATCGGACTGCATTGTATGAACGAGGATTTTCATACAATATTTATAAAATTTATAACGGGATTCCTAATACATTTAAGAACTATAATTTGAGGAATTTTAAAAAACGTTTGAAGGAAGATCTGCTGATTGAATATAGGACGAGCCTCTGACAGTGCGTTTATCTTTAGTGGGCGTTTTTTAAACTTTATTGTGTGGATTACGATCTCACCGACTTGAGTAATGCTATGTAAATTAATCTGCGGTGCATATCACAGAAACTAGATTTAAGTTAGATTTTAGGCAATTCTTTCGTTTTGTTACTTTCATTACAAGTCTAGGATTGGGTTTAAAATCAGGGTTGCATCTTTGATGCGCATCTGAACCCCTCCTTGTGGTTCCTTCATTATGTAGCTATTTCATTCTTTTCATTAGTTATTATTATTATTATTTCTTGTATTATTAGTTTATTGTTATTTCATTTTATGCAATGCAATTGAAGGAATAAAGACTATTATTATTATTATTATTATTAATTGTTTGGAAAATACGATATATCGGATTGTTTCATTGACTCTCTTATGATTTTAAAGAGATATGAACATTATTAGTATTAATAATAATAATAATAATAACAATTACAATGTCTAAAAGTGTAAGGTTAAAAAAATAGCTTCAAGTCTAATCCAATTTAATTTTTGTAAATGAGATGTCTTCATTCTATTCATTTACTTTCACGAGACGAGTCAGTTTAGTGTTATCCATAATAAATGTGTATGGCATTTGGTGGACTGTATTAAGTGACATTTCAAAAATAGATTTTTTTTTATGTAAACTTACATTTTTATTGCAGAATTGGAAAGGCGACTTTTCTACATACGACACAGTAAATACGGATGATGGTTATATAAGGAAATTGTGAAGACAAATTATCGTAAAAATTAAACAAGGAAAATATTAATTTAAATTAAATATTCGAATTAACATTAACAATTTGACAATAGCCAAGGCGATTGAGAAATTTTGTGTAAACCTTGTCAACCACATTTGTGGTAATGTTTCTAATTTCTTGGTTTACTCGTGGCTTTAAATCTTCTAAATTCACTGGTCGAGTCACGTATACTTTTCAAGTATCCCCACACGAAATAATCGAGAGGAGTTAAGTCTAATGATCTAGATGGCCACTCAATGCTTCTTCTCCTACCTACATATTGAGCGATTTGTAAAAACTTTATTCAAATAAGTGCAAACAGGTTAAGTGTATGTAGTGTGGCAGCGGTTCTCCTAAATCAGGATACAAAGTTGTTAGAGTAGGAGTGAGTGAAATGAGTTCATTTCGTAGAACGTCCAAATTTCTTGCATCAGTAACAGTTTTTTCAAAGAAATAAGGATCTAAAACTCTTTCGTTAACTATACCGCATCATACGTTTACTTTTTGAGTGTTTCGCGTATGAAATTCCCTCCATTAATGAGAATTTTCACTAGTCCAATAACAACAACTTTGTGGATTCACATGACCGCTTAAAAAATGTTCATTTTGCCTATCAAAATCATCTTCCGACAGCTTTTGAAGTAGGCATATCTTGTAAGGATGGAACTTTCTTTTTTTCAATATTTTGGGGACAATAGATTAGACCAATTAACATTAGAAGTCGTTTCCGTAATTGCGGTTTGAGGACTATCTTGCATTGATTAACAAATTATTATTTGGATATTGGAAAAATAATTATAAAGCACGACAAACTGATAACGTGCTTGTAAGCTTGTCCTAAAGTTTCTTCTGGTATCATTCATCAAGGATCTCCCTCACCTTTCGTCTTTGAGGAAATCTATTCCCACATGTCATTTTCCCGTATTACTTTTTCATAACTTTCATAACAATTGTTCCAGGCTGTTCTCGTTGTTTCAAGCATTCTTTCAAAATAATTTAAAAGATGTGTGAAAAGGATTAAATTTGGTCAACCCCCATCTCTAAAAAATTTAAATCGGGAAGCCTGTTTGACATTTTCCTAATTATTCTAACCATTGTTTTTCAACGTTTTAAC
Source organism: Holotrichia oblita (assembly GCA_023690525.1). NCBI lineage: Eukaryota > Metazoa > Arthropoda > Insecta > Coleoptera > Scarabaeidae > Holotrichia > Holotrichia oblita. The sequence goes on from CM043017.1 coordinate 13,856,164, forward strand.
CTTCTACCATGACTAGCCCACAGATAAGGGTTGAATAAAATATTTTTTTTGAAAATGGAGTTTTCATTTTTGAGTTTTAAGCTGTATAAGCTGAAACTTTGGAACAATTTTCAGAAAATTATCCCACAGCACAACATTAGTTGCTTGACACCTCAAAAAAAAGAACCGACGAGCTAATTTAATTTCGAAAGATATAAAGCATTATTTTCGCATAATATTCCAAAATAATTAATGCAAAAATGAACGAGTATAACAGCTACACCTATCGAGCCGGAAATACGTTCCTAATTAATATAAAATCATCTAATTTACGGCAGTCAATACGAATTAAAATTGCATTTAATAACAAGGTGAACCTTGTGCTGCTCGATCTCAACGTATACAACTGTATACAACTGGAGAATTTCAAGTTTGTATATCCCCGTAATTTATTATTGAAACACCTGTTTACGTACTTAAAGTAGAGGCTTTATAAATAACTGGAAGGAAAGGCCGTTAAAGGTAAATATATTAGATTATCAGATAACTACAGTCAGTCGTTCAGTTTATATTAAATCATCTAATTTATTCGCTGCGTGTAAGAAATTGAATTATGAACGCTTAGTGGAAAAGTAAATGTGTAATAAAAGGTTTTAAATCGATGTGCGCACTGCGAAATAAACGGGTGTTTGCTTGTTCTTACGATTCTAAAGCCGGGCACTCACTGGAGATACTTGCCAAGTACTTGACAAGTAGCAAGCAGTGTGTATTAAACTTTGAAACACGCTGAAGTACTTGTACTTCCCGTCGTGTGTCGGAAAACGTTCCCAAGTCAAAGGCGGCAAGTAGATTATTGCGATACTTGTTATGATCGCGTTACACTACGCGGCATTCGTTAGTGCGAGTAGTTGCAAGTTAGTTCTCGTTTACAATGTTTGTAGTCAAAATTGTGCAAGTAAATCTTATTTAAAGGTGTTACCCACCATCTTTTTCTACATTTCCTTTTTCTATTTTTGAGTAAAAGATAACTACAACTTAATGTTATAAAAGCTGCTAAAGCTGCCGTATCATTATTTTCCTCCATTTTTAAAAACTACTCGTCTTCTGACTTGCACTTTCCGAAAAACTTGTAACTTTTAAAGTAGGCACGTAATGTAGACAATTCGGAGAAGTACTTGTCAAGTTTATTTCAAGTCAAGTAACTCGGAAAGTAACGCGTAGTGAGTGGCCAGCTTAACAATGAATTTAGGATATATTTTAAACTTAAATGTTGAATGGATTTTAAAAAGAGATAAACGTTTACTTGTACAGAATTTATTGTTCGACATGTGTAAAGATGTTGTTCTACGTTGTAGTTTTTGTTTCATTCATGCTTATGAAGATTGTTAACACATGTAGGCATTTTTAATGATAGGTACTTATAAAACAAACTTTGCTGGTACACGACGGTGTGGACTATGTGAGAATAATAGCTTCGGTTTTTTATAATTTTGTTGGTGTAGCATATGTTTCCGGCTTTTCTTACTGGTAAAGTGCCAATATATATATATTTATAACCCCTTCACCCTCATAGAAGAGACAATACTCAGACATATCCACTTTCGGAGAAAATTGAGATTTTTATAGTTTTAGACTATTTTTATACTCGCAGTATTTATCCATTTGTCCTAAAACTATACAAAACCCAACAGATCCCTTAGTAATCATCATGCAAAGTTAGAGCGTTCAGTCAAAATCAAACATATCCACTTGATTTACTATATTGACCAAAACCAAACACATCCAATTATTTTTTAATTTGAAAAATACATGTAGTTTTTCAAAAGTAGACATATCCTAATAGAAAAAGATCAATAAATTTGTGTTAGAGTTTACCGGCAAACACGCATAACCTGAAAGGTTTACTAGATATTTGTGAGTTAGCTGTCTAGTTTCTAGATTATTTTGTTTGTATTTCTCTTAATTGATATAAGTATAGTGAAAAATGAACACTAGTGTTAGAGATGTGAATACTGGCCCCAAGAAGAAAAAAACCAAGCTGCCACTAAGAGAAATAGAAAAGAAGCAAAGCTAAAGCGTGTTTCATATAAGTATTTTTAATACTGAGGTTAGAATTATTATTCAAAGAGCTTTATTGTTTATTATTCTCATTTTAGATAAGCAGACACAGATTCTAGTTTACGCTATTTTCACCGTCCTTGTGATCATAACACTAAAGCTTTTAAATGCAATTTAATTGCAAGGGCTGATGTTGAAACAGAAAGAGACAAATTTAATGCCGAACCCGTTAAGAGCGTGCAAGATCAAAAACTCGCCATCTTATAACAGTTGTCCGAAAAGGAGACGTCCGAACCAAAAGGGTTCCACTGATGATGGCAAAAAAAAACAAAAGGTCTTCAAGGAAAATATTCCAGTTTGTAGAAATTTTTTTGGATCTGCTTTTGGAATAAGCGAGGTGGTGATAGATATGCCACAAAGTTCCTATGTGTTAAGGATAAAATTAGGGAATTCATAAAAAACTTGCCGGCAAGTGAGAGTCACTATAATAGGAGCAAGTCAGAGAATACTTTCCAAGTGAATTGAATATTCAGTTGCTGTACAAGCTGTATAACTTAAAAAAACCTTAACTTTAAAACTTTGTCTATAACAATAAAAACAGAAACTGAGAAAGAGTCTCTAATGTGTAAACTTAGAGTTCATAAAGTGCGAGCGAATGCTTTTTACACACTCATGAAAGAACATCCCTCAGAGAGTTTATCATTTTGCTTTGATTTGCAGCCTTGCAGATTTGATGCCTTCTATTTGAGGCAAATTAGTTTATATCAATTTTGTTGCGTGGATATTACTTCGAAATATCCCTTTTTTTATACATGGGTAGAGAATCAAGCTCACCGCGGTTCTACAGAAATAGGATCAGCTCTGTTAATGCATCTAAGATCGTTAAAGTTGGACAGCATAAGGAATTTGAGACTGTTCTGTGATGGGTGTGTTCTGTGACAGAACAAAAACGCCCACAAGAACAGAATCTCCGGCTAATCTTACTGATTTCACTCTACATTTTCCAGTTCGAGGGCATTCCTATCTGCCAGCTTAACGTTGTTGTGAAAATTCAGTTCAAAAAATGGCACTATAACTGTAAAGTACAAAGAAAGCGCCTTTTTGAAATATGATGATGACCAACATTACGTTTCCATTGTCAATAAGGGTAACGATGAACTAAACTGTCAACTCAGCAATAAGGTTTTGGGAGTCCCAATATCTGGTGAAAAAAGGAAAAACGTAAAAACACTTTTGGGGAAACAGTTCATTCACGACAACATCGAATGGCAGAATCTTCCATATCTCAGTTTTTATAAAGAAATTTTGTTCGGGGAAAGTCCACACTTAGAAATAGGGGAAGAATTAACTCACCAACATGAGGAAGATGGATGTGACTGCCTAGAAGATGATTTCGCCATGCATGTTTAATATTTTTTTCTATTGTTTTATTTTTAATAAGAATCTTTGTACCTTTCACTTAAATAAAAATATTCTGTGTGTTTTTTTTGAAACATTATGTACTAAAAAAGGACTAAATGCAATTTAAAGATATGTGTAGTTCAAACAAAACCATACCATAGTAGATATGTCTGAGTTTGAATAAACGCTCCTCATTTATGTCAAAATACTAATAATATAAATGGCCATGCTTATCAACAAAAATATCTAAAAAACAAATAATTCAAATTATAATTACATTCGCAAATAATAATGAAGGATATATTTGTTTAATATAACTATAAAAATTAAAATGATTTGAATTATTCGTATATCAATCAATTTTTTGTCAAGCTCTAACAATTCTGTTCAAGGACTAGGGAAAAACATGGCATTAAATGTTCTGGAATAAATTGGTATTTAATTAATTGTTGTTTTATTGACCTATAAGTGGAAATATTTCAGGAATTGAAAGATGACGTCATAATGACATTTTAACGATCTAAAACCGACTTATTGGTGTATTACGTTTCGTAAGTTTTGTTTGAGCCAAATCTGGTGAGTAGGATGGATGTTCCAACAATTCGTGCTTCAAATCCCGAAATTTTTCACTTGCCAAAGCACTTTTGCAGGGTGGTGCATTGCCCTGATGAAACAAGATTTTTTTCTTATGCAATCCAAGCCTGATCTCACGAATTTCTTCATATGGCTGGTCAAGAGGATGTGCGTACTGTTTGCCAATTATTGTTTTAACCATTGCAAGGTAAACAATTAAAAGAATCCCTTTAGCATCCCAGCAAACATTAGCCATGACCTTTCCACCAGATGAAACTGACTTCGCTCTTTTTGACGCAGAACTACCGGCTTCCATCCACTGCTTTGACTGCTGTTTCATCTCGGGCGTGGAGTGGTGGACTCACGTCTCATCCTATTATCATGGATGAAACGTGGATCACCTTCAAGAGATGTACGACCATGTTTACACTCAATCGTCCATTTCTTTACAGTTGAAAACAAATGAACACATTCTTTATAAACCTGTTGGCAATAAATCGTCCAAAACAAAGAATTTTATAACAGCACTTCCAATCAAAATGTATATATTTTATTGGTACAGGATTAGATATTTATAAGAAAAAGTAACAAAATATAATTTACGAAATATTTCGTACGCAATCAACTTCCGGTGGAAACCGCAGTAAATTACCAAAATTTGAAGTAGCTATCTCTTACATGACTTTAGATTAATATAATTAGAAAATAGTTAACATTTTCAAGGAATCGAAACGTCATTAAATTTAATGCGGAAGCGCAGATATCCAACGAAAGATTAATACCCCTTATTCTTTATTTATACAGGTCAAAACAGAAAATATCATAATATTCTTGCATTTATTGCACCAGACCGCCTAATTTAAATCATCTTTCCTTTTTAAATTTTACTAAAAACAAACATTCTACACGTTTATACGTTATACATGTTTTTAAAAGCAAGAGAAAAAGTGCTAGACAAACAAGAATTCAATTAGGTAAAGCATATTAAACCCGGGCGAAATGAAGAGTGGTACCTAATCGATTTCAAGGCTTGCTACGATGGTATATTGCATCATTACACAGATGGATAAATATGGTGTGATTCATCGTCGTGTCTAGATCGTTGAAACGAGGTTTCTCTCAAAAACACCTGAAGGCGCAGTGCTCCAGTGCAGAGACTTTTTCTTTGTACTGCCAGAGCTGTTTTGGGGAATTTTTCGTACGAAAGAGAATGTTACAATGTAGAATTTTGATGTAAATATGCATATTTATGATTAAATTAAATTAAAAAAAATTGTATACATTTAATGAATTTATAGATTTTAACCGAGGAAGATTAAATATACATATTGCTTTCCCTTTCACCTAGAAAAAAAATGGTATAATGTATTAGTTAAAATTTACATTGAAGATAGACTTTTCACATTCCAACATGTTCGCAAATATTCTGTGATATTAACATAGAAACGGAATGAGTTTATATTACTAAGGTTCGTGACAGTTTTATTGTTACCACTTTACGTCGTTAAAAAGGAGAAAGTAGTGTTACACAAAAATATCCATCATCCTCCTAATTAACGAAAAGAACAAACTAACCATTATAATCACCCTTTCATGACACAACCACCGCAGCTGCAACAACAACAGTCTTATTTACACCGCATACTCGTCCTAATTACTAGACACCCACAAATTAATATCGCTCGAGAAAGACGGACCCCACTATCCTACTAATTGTCCACATTAACGATGTAAAATGTGCGTAATTCTTGTGCGTCCATTGCGCTCGTATAAAAGCGTCATTTCCGTCCGTTAAATGAATATAGAAAATAAAATTTAAACTAAAACAGCTGACTGACGATAATAACGTTTATCGTGAGCGTGAGAAAAAATAAAAAATAAATCAGACACTTGAAACCGCCAAAAATTTTGTCGAGCCATAGGCACGTGCCAGAGCAGTGTGTGAACACGTCATCGAATCGATCGCGTATTGTCGTCGATAGAAAAGGATGACTGGATGTTGTACACATTACGAGACGCAGCAGCGGTTCTAAACTTGTTGCTTCATTTTTATTTTTGTAAATCTACCGAATTATTGAATGGAGGTGAACATAAAATTCTATTTTAAGGAGTCATAACTCATATTGCCAAGGAATTCATTGCAGATGAAAGACTTAATCAAATGATTAATGAACTCATATAATACATCAAAAGATTCATTGTAATACAACACTGTAAAATTTGATTTCTTTTCATGTTTGAGGCAATAAAGCTGTTTGCTGTTATAAATTCGCGAGAATATTTTCCTTTATAGATGTCGCCAAAATCAAATTATAAAGCTGATCACTTTCTTTATTCCTGTTCGACGTATATGGAATCCACTAATCACCTGTGCGAATCGAGCACATTATAAATTGAAAATAAAATTATAAAACTTTCGTTTTTCCAAACTTGTCATGTGTTAATTTCGATCAAACACCTCTAAAACAACCTAATTTACAAAATTTATGACGCTTTCAACTAAATAGAAATCATGTCTTAAGACTTTCTGCCTATCGTACAAAAATATACAGGATGGGGAATCAATTTGGAACAGTTCAATTACGTCACGAACTTTATTATTCATTAAACGTTTCCCATAGCTAAATACCCAACTTTTTACCACTGCAAACTTTCAACGACCATCTTGTTTGGCGTTGGGATTGAAAATTGAATAATGCGTGGAAGTGTTGAAAAATATTTAGCCTCTATAGAAGCAAACACAATTTGAAAGACAAAATATTTTAATTCAACATAAATTGATAATTTACGTGTTACAACAAATATGCAATGCCTCTAGACCTTCCAAAAAGAAATTTTTATCTTGCTCTTCACACCAGGTGTCCCAAAAGAGAGCTCAGGTCCCTCTGGGAGAATCTCCCTGGAATGAGACGCTCCAAGATCTCCTTGGAAGCTCAACAAGCACAGAGCTCTTCGTAGAACTAAGCAAAAAACTACGCATCCTCACAGGTTTTCTTACAGGGCATTCTTACCTTGGTGAACATAACAAGGATAGGTCTTAGCGACTGCAGGTTCTGCGAGGTTGAGGATGAAAATCTGGAAAACTCGATTCAACTATCATGGAAAGACCTCATAGACGTTCGCAGCTAATGCAGTTTATTAATGCTCTTAGATGGAGAGCTTTGTCTGTAGGGCATACCTCAGTTACAGTTCATGCAAGGGAGCACAATAGATCAATAAGTCGCAGCGCAATATAACCCTTTGGTCAACTTTCCGTGTCTTGTCTCCATAATTTTTTCTCGTAGAATGGTCAGCAACGTGGAATAATAATTCCCAGTTATTGTTCCACCTTTATCCAGAAAATCAATCATTTACCCGTGGCAATCTCAAGATCAAGAACTTTTCCAGCAGATCCTTCGAACCTTGGAGAACCAAAGTGTCTCCATTCCATCAATTGTTGCTTTGTTTCTGTTAATCTTTAGACTTTTTGGTTTGTCAGAAACTCTGGTATTAGGCATCTTGGATGGTTGCATTCATCTCTCCTTTTACAAAACAAAACAACTAGAACGCATCAAGATTTCCTAATCGTTACTAATACTGCTCGGGTGATTGTTAGGTCAGCTCAAAATATCTTGCTTCAGTATGTCTAAGACTAAACTGATTTTTCAATCCTGGCTTCGTTTTCAAGGACTAACAGGTGCAAAAAGCTTGACATGTTGCTTGATGATTCAAAGATTTACAGAAAGAGAAAGATGTTCTGGAAATGAAGTAAAATTTGCATTAAAGATGGTTCTCTGTCCTGCAACGCTGATATTATGAACCTTGGTGGTTGCAGGATCATCTTCCAAAGAATTATTGACAAAAAACAAAACCCATTCAATAGAAGCGCATTGAAGATTTCCTAATGTTTGTCGTGATGGTACTAAATCTTCACCAATCGTGGTAGAATAATTCGTAACCGCTCTCAATTATTGGCTTGCTTCAGTTTATATAAATTAAACTAATCTTGTCAACGACAAGAACTTGAGTTTATAAATTGCTCCATGGCAATCCCAAAAACTTTGAAGAACTTTTCTTGGTGATTTCAAAGATTTGGAGAACCAGAAAACTTCATTCCATGAAGATTGTTGGTTTACTTCTTAATCTTGGTTCGTCAGGAACACTGATTTTCGAAACGTTGATGGTTGCATTCATCTCTTCTTTTGCAAAACAAAACAACTACAACGCATCAATATTTCCTAATCGTTACTAATACTGCTCAGGTGATTGTTAGGTCAGCTCAAAATATCTTGCTTCAGTCTGTCTAAGATTAAACTAATTTTTCAATCCATTTCAATTCTATGTTTACATCCTAACGGGCTTGTTTTCAAGGACTAAGAGGTGTTCATAAAATGAAGTGACCTCTTGCTTAATGATTCAATCAATTTTCCGGATATACGACTTCGTCCAGAAGCAGAAATAGTGAAGGATGTCTCCGGCAAATAATGGAGATATTGACTTAAGAAAATAATAGCTCCATTCAATAGAAGCCACCAGTTGAGAGCTATTGTAATGTTTGTCGTGATGATGGTCGAAATCTTCACCAATCATGGTAAAATAATTCGTAGCCGCTTTCAACTGTTGGCTTCTACTGAATAAACACAATATCTTGTCAGGAAGAACAAGAACTTGAGTATTACAAATTGCAATTTTCCTAGGCTTCGTAATATTTCACATCAGTTGGAGCGACAGAGAAATAAAGTTCGTTGGAGTAGATTTGATGAAATGATACTGATAGGACATATGTACCAGGTAAATGTTTCTGACTATGCCTGCCTGAGGACGCCAAGGAGGTAAAAGGAGCATTCAACAGTATTAGGTAGCTGTCTAGCAAGGACAGCTTTTGCAGTAGTAGTGTAACGATTTATCAATAATAGGCAGCCATTTATACGAAACCGGTAGCTATTTAGCTATAACAAATAATCATTTGTCAATGAACTGCAACCACTTTGCAATGACAAGCAGTCGTTCAACAATACCAGGTAGTTCTTTGTCAGTTTGTCTAGCTTGAAGAGCCAATTGATAAGAAGGCCCTTTACCAATATGTCATAGTTGTTTAGCAATAACATGTAGGTATGGTAGGTGCTTTGCAATGGGAAGTAACCCTTTAACAATAGCATGCAGCTGTTTTAACTTCAGTTAGATTAGAAAGCCAATCGACCAACAGACAATTCAAAAATATCACGTAGCTCTTAAGATAGAATAGGGAGCTGTTTACCAATAACAGGTAGTCATTCATCAATAACAGGTAACCGTTTCACAACAAATATACATACCTAATTTGTCAATTACCTACAATATCTATTGCCACTCACGGAGTTACTAAAGTTAACAAGATTCATCTGTCAAAAATTACTATCTCTTAAGGTGTCATTAATAGAAATCAAAATTAAAAGTAGATTTAGGTTCGAATCTTAACAGTAAATGCTAAAAAGCTGTTGTCTGCTCGTCTGTTTAAGTGCTTCTATTGGCTACAAGACAAACCAAAAATATATTCTTTGTATGCATTAATTTCTTGTGATAGTTAAATTTATATTCTCTTTGAATAAAAAACGTTTCTACTCGAAAGCTGGGTACAAAAAAACGAACTACAAAAATCTTCTGGTAAAACCTTCCTCTTACAAAAGAATATAATGAAAAATCACTCCATCAAGGTTTGACATATTAGGCAATACTCCACATACATATATAGGGTATAGAAAATCTTCAAACATAATATTCGTTCCCATTCACTTTTTTTGTATGGAACCGACAAGAGCTATACAGCAACGCAACATAATGTATTAAGCTTTCGAGTCACCTCTAAAAAGGGCGCTTTTATCAACCGATGAAAATTTAATATGACTGGTGGACACTAGGATCGATATTACACTGTCGCGTTGCTTCCTAAGGTAACGAAGCTGTAGAGGTTTATTCAAATTATATATTTTCATACCGCCTATCTATATTCTAAATGAGATTGAACCTTTACATATTTACAAACATCAAAAACTGGTTACGTTTCATGTTGACATCCGAGATATTTGAAATTATAAGAAGGAAGGAATATATTGCTTTTATGAAATGAAGTTCGAGCACTTCCAGGCAAAGAAAAAACCGTACAAGTTTTACAAATTGGAAAAACAAGGGCATAAAATGTATATTGCGTTATTTGAATGAGTGCAAGTATGTACTATAAGGGGATAAAAAATAAATCTTGGTTGTCAATAAAGATCATTATATCGGTTAAGCTTACGGCTACATCAAGAAGAGAAAGCATTTTGTGGTAAATTAAAATGCAATAACTTGTTAATAAGTTCAATAATACCAAATAAATAAATGTTGTAGGTCAGCTTTTGTTAACGTTGCCAAAAATTCAACAAAATTAACCATGAAATTTGTAAAATAGCACTTGCTGGATGAGTACAACAGTTCGGCCGTTACCTCAGTAACTTAAAAATTTGAAACACAGTTTTATTGCAGCAATGGGAATTACTCCTCGTCAGATTTTAAAAATCTATGTTCTAATCTAGGAACATCTCTAGAATATTCTTGTACCGTAAACTTACCCCTCAGCAAAACCAGAACACCAGAAAAAATGTTGTACGGCAAAACAGCCAAAAGAACTGCAAGGAATGTTGTGGTTGCTTATCATGTTATCAATTATTGGTTGTGGAATCCTGTTAAGAATAAAGTTATACTCGCTTGTGATTTTATTTCTGACACGGTTACAAAGAAATGGATGAGTTAAATGAAGCTAAAAGACAAATAATGCCACTCATTTGGCATGAAGATTTTGATTTATCGTTTATGCCTTTAAATTGCGAATGGGATGTGAATGATTTATAGGAAAATCTAGAACTTATCAAACACTGAATTGATTGTGATAAATGGAAAAAGACTCTGTCTAGGAAGAACTTACATTCTTAAATAAAAATAAGACTTGAACATTAAGAGAAATTCTTTAAACACTAAGTCCAATATAAAACAAGGCTAAGGCAGCAAAGGGTTCTTTTCAAACAAATTCCAAACAGATTCCTATATTCAGCAAATGGATATAAAAGCCGCACTCTTGAACAAAATACTAAACAAGGAAATGTTCATAAAAATGTCAGCTAGTTGTAAAAGTGACAATACAAGAACCTAAATTTAGTAAAGCTTTTGTATGGATTGAGACAGGCACCAAGAATGTGGAATAAAGAATTTGATCAATTCATTCGAAGCCTTAACTTCAATTGTTTATATGTTAAATCATATAAAATTATAAAACCTGAACAATAGGAAATCAGAACTATTGATTAAATATTTTGACTACCAATCTAGATTATATTTTATCAAGTAGTCGATTTTACAAGTAATAGTAGTAGCAGTGGAAGACATTCAACTGAAGATAATTTTCCGAAACGTAGCACATTTTGCTGTAAATATGGTTGTCCTGATCTATTTGATCAGTATTGCTCAAAGTATTTGAAAATTAGTCCATCAGACGCTAAGTGGTCGAGCTAGCTATTCAAACTCGACTAAACCAACAACTTCAAACTTTAATTCAAAGTTTCTGGTAGTCCTGAAGTAACGTTATAAAGAGATCTATGTCACAACTCATTCCTAGGAACAAAAAGCAAAGATCCTGTAATATAAAACGTTCAATTGTTTGGCATCTCTAACTGCTTCCACCCTCCGGTACATTCTGAAGTCGGCAGCAAATAGCAACTCATTGATAAATAATAAACATAGTAGAGGTCCCAGGATGCTACCTTGAGGAATGCCTAATTTTCTCGAGTAGATTTCAGAATCAGCGCAGAAATTTATCAGTTCCTTTGACATACCAGATTTAAATAAACCATCTTGCTTATCAGTAACTTGTGATTAACCTCATCAAATGCTATAGTAAAAGCAGTGGTAAGCAGTAAAACTTCAGATACATCATTAACAACTGGACTTATAGATTGGTGTAACCCTCGTCCGCTTCTACAGACTTGGGAATTCGGCTTTGTGATAGATTTTGAGGCCCAAAAACATTGGCTATGCCATTCTACAAAAAGGTGGAGGCTCAGTCTTAAACCAAATTTGATGAAGTGTACTGCAGCCAAGTTCTTCACTCACTTTCTGAATTGGTTCATAAAGACATTCTAAAGAGTCGATTTCTGATCTGCCATGTGTTCATAACAGCTTGATGAACGTTAATATATTTAATATATTAGACGCATATCTAATACCACAAGCAAGTATTTACTTTCTACTACACAGAAATTTCCCTGCATAAGTAAACAAATTTCCATGTCAATCAATTGAGAGAACGTTACCGATTCTCTGCTTAGCATATGTCACCTTTCAACTGTTATAAATCTAATGCTAATTATAGACAGAACAGTTACACATCCAGTTGGCTCTAACTAACATAGTATAAACAGACACTACATGCGTTTGCAGTGACGATATTGCTACGGATACACTGGTCACTAATCACGCTGATACCATTTAAATTGGATGAGAATTGCGCTTTCGTCAATTAAAACTTGGCAATTAGACATGTTGCGTATAGCTCTCTGTACATGTAACGAAACTGGAGATATTAAGGAATATATATGAATAACCTAGAATATGCTATAGAAAATGTGTTTAATGTTTAATGTGGTTAACGGAGTGTTTATACTTTGCGAAACTGCTATCTGTAATTTTATACGCACATTAATGTAAACTTGTACGACTTCGCTAGAATGAAATATTATTATCGTTAAAAGAAGATAGGTATTATTATATTTGATCGTCTATTATATCTGCAGTTTAAAAATATGTGCTATAAAAAAAGGAATAGTTACAGTGGAAAACGATTATAATTTCACTATACTTTCTCTGATCTACAAATTTAATAGGCAATAAAATTGTCTGAATTGAAAATAAATTTACATTTTATAGTTATGGTTAGTATTGGTAGGAGATCATTGTTAATTTTAAATTTATTTTAAAAGTGGAACAATTTTAATATATTCTAAAATTATATTCTAAAGGATTTTAAAATATTTCTGACATCTGATATACCTTGAAAATTCCTGAATGGTTATCATTGTTTGAAATGTATGATCTAGTATTGAATTTAAATATTGCTGAGTAACAATATAACCATTGTTCTTGGAATTATATGAATAATGGATAGGATCCTACTATAGTTGCAATTTTGAAAAGGACATCAGAATTTTATTATGATGAATTTACCATAATTATTGAATTATCAATACAATTATTTGTATAATATAGAGGGTGTTGTAAAAGGTGTTTATTTTTGATTAATAATAATGGTAATTATTAGCACATATATTACTATTATTATTATAGAATTAGAACGGACATTAGAAACCAAATAAATAAAAGCAGAAACATGCACTTATAACAAAGAAATATGTATAGTTGGTATGCAACATCCTGATAAGTCCATTACTACTACATACTACAATAAGTTCAACAAGTAAAAAATTATTAGAATATTTAATCTTCAAGATACTAAAAAAGTAACAAATGTGATATAAGACACAAGTGATATTATTTTTAAATTTAATAAAATTATAGAGAAAATAAAAAGGGAGAAAGACCCTTCTAAAAACAAGAAGACCAATTTTTAAAACTAAACAATAAATATGAAGACGGATTTAAATAATTTGATGAGAGATACAAAGAAATAAATAATGAAAAGAAGAAAATATAAAAATAAGATTATAATTACACAAAAAGAAAGAGAAAAAACAAAAAAACAAGAACAAGGGATAAAGAAGAGTTTAAAACAATTGGAAAAATGATTTTAGATTAGAATTAGTTAATGAAGAAGTACAGTTAATTTTATCATTACAAAAATATTGTAGCAAACTTAAAAATTCAATGCAATTGCAAAGCTAAAATATGAACTACTGAAAAATTGCAATGTTAAAACGCTAAGAAGGTTTTTTGGAATGCCGAATTATTATAGCAAATATGGCAACACAAGCAGATGAATTGTATCAACTATTCAAAAAAAACACAGATGTATTGTAGCCAGATTTATTTTTTCTTTGCTCTCTTGTTTAAATTTTGAATGGATTTTAATATAGTTTTAATTTGGAAAGAACATAGGAACAGTATTAGAAACTAAGTCCGATTATGTTGAAACTAAAATACTAAAATATATTGTTCTCCGACCCCAATTTTAAAAACTTGAAAAGGCTTGAATTAATTTTGAGAGTTGTTCTTGAAAAGCTTTCTTTAAAAAATGTCAAGAGGGTATAAATTTTCTCAATTATTTAGTGAAAGATGTGAAGTCAAAAATTCTGCTTTACATCCTGTTTACCCTTTTTGGACTTTGGATCAGTATAGAACCAATCTAGAACAATTTTCAAAATTTCGACTATATTTCTTCGAGTATATTTCTTTTTTTCGGTCACTTTCGAAAATGTTGAAAAGTTTGAATTGTATATACAGGCTGTTTCTGAATTGATTCAAAAAATTTCAACGGGTGATTCTTTAGCGAAAATTAAGGGTCTTTCATATAACTTTTTATTCACAAGGGGCTGAAAAAACAACCCCTATAATATTTTGCAACAGAACTTTTTAATGCCCCTATATTTTCCGATCTATAAAATTTATGTAAAAAGACAAACTCAATCTGCAACTTTTTTATGTCTTGATTTTTTATCATAAAATTGTTAGTTTGATCACCAAAAAATAAAATACTGCTCAGACTCTTTTCCCATAAATTCAGTTCTTCAGAGATTAAAGAATAATACAGAGAAAATCAGGACAATAAAACTATTTGTCATATGACTTCATTTGATAGCAGCTTACTTGATTTTTTTAAATAAATAATAACCTCTTTGTGAATTTATGGGAAGAGTCTGAGCAGTATTTTATTTTTTTGTGATCAACCTAACAATTTTATGATAAAAAGTCAAGACGGAAAAAAGTTGCAGATTGAATTTGTCTTTTTAAATCAACTTTTTGTGTTGCAAAATATTATAAGGGTTCTTTTTTTCAGCTCCTTGTGATTACATTTTAGGGTAACAAAAACACTCACAAACTGCCATTTTATTAGCATCAGTTATCTGCCAAATTTAATTTTTCTAAATTTTTCCAAAGTGGATATATTACATAAAAACAATTTTTTTACCTGATTTTAAAGGGCTGGAACGTGGAGGCAAAAGGGTATTGAACAAAAAGTTATATGAAAGACCTCCCTTAATTTTTGCTAAAGAATCACCCTTCGAAATCTTTCGTATCAATTCAGAAACACTCTCATGTATCTCGACAACCACAAAAAAAAATCCACGCCTCTTCTCGATTAGGATGTTTTCGAACACCGACTTCTGCAACCTTGACCACTAACTACAGTGAAAGAAGCTCCATCCCTGGCGAGAAAATCATGTGATTGCTGTGACTTTCAAGCAGGCTATCCTACAACAAGACTAAGAACCACTATGGTTTCGGACACGTTGAGGTTCGAGAATTATAATTCGGCCCCCGATCAACCTAATTATCAAGTACTTTGGTTTCAATTTCATTAATGACAACATCGACTCCGTATTTCAAGTGCACTTTGGTTTCAATTTCATTAATGACAATATCGATTAAATCACAGCTCCGAGACGGCCAATTGACAATTGACAAATTTCAGCCGATTATTTTTGAAAAACTTCAGATGTTACGTTGGCGGTGGGCCTCTTCAGCTTGTGGAGACAAAACTTCTTGAACATGGCACGGTAACGGTCGCCATTGACCGTAACGACGGCGACTTGTTAATTTTCGAAAAAAAAATTGCCTAATGATGCCACCGTGCCAAAACCCGCAAAAAACAGTCGATGACGTTTGGATTTTTTGAGCCCCCCAATGCGATAATTTAGCTTTCAGACATAGCTTACGATGTCGAAACGAGCTTCATTTGAAAATATGATTTGTCATCTTCGGCCAAGCGATCTCCAACCCATTAGGCGAACCGAAAGCGCATCGAATGGTCATGAGGCTTCAGTTCTCGGAGTAACTAAACTTTGTAAGTCTTCATTACTGAGATTTTTTTGGGGTTTTGTGGGTGAAATAGTACCTTTAACATTTAAAAATATGGCATCATAACCTCAGGCGATAATCAACTACGCTTTAATTTTCAAATGTATCGCTTGATATATTGAATTCAGTTAAAATTCCAATCTACAGTTCCTAAATATTTTTTCCTGATTATAAAAAATAATTCTAATATATTATTCTCTTTAAGTTAGCAGCTTAATCTAATAGCTTTTTAAGGTTATTGGATTATTAGCTAGCGTAATAAACGAGCAGTAATACTTTATTCCAGCATTCAGGTTTAACTAAAGGAAACACAGCTTGCTGCGGTAGTAAAACAGCTGCGAGCACGGATAATTACAGAAATAATCCGACGCTTGGCTATGCATTTAATTAGGAAGATTACGTTTTATAATTACTTAAAGGGGTGACGTTGAATAACGCAAAAACGTATCGAATAATATTTCGCACTGAGCTCGCCTGGATATTTCTTAGCTTACGTTGCTTCGGGCTACACAAATATACGAACTACCTGTTCGTTTAGTGCTCAGGGTATAATCTTCCTTTTTCTACCGTTCTTCCTTCCACCGTAGATGTTATATACAATAACGGCAGAATGTCATTAACGGAATTAATCCTGCAACCGCGCAATTTTCATAAATATTTTAATTAGATGGAGTGTTTGCATACGTGGGATTTTTTAATCCTGCTAAATTTAGAGCTGTTTTATACATTCATAAATTGTAAAAATCTTATTACGCGAAATGTGTCTGCTTACGCATCTGTATGGATTCATAATTTCGCTTACTTCATGAAAAATAATCGATATAAAATAATATTGTTGTACTTTTACCTCTTTTTAGAATTAATGATAGCCGGTATGCTATATGCTTGTATACATACCTGACATGCTTTTTATTATATTCTAAGTATTTATGTACAACATTCCGTTGTAATTAGTTATTGTATAAACTGCACACAATTACTAGAGAATGTTACGTTCTTATTTCAACGCTAATGAGAACGCATTGCGTTGTAAAATGGAAGATAACTTACCTAGTCTACTCCCATTCACAGAACGAATTCATTTAAAATAATTGTTAAAATGAATTACTAAGAATTCGTTACTACCTGTTTATTGCGTGCGAATGTGTGTGGTCATTCTTTAGCGAACGGGAAAATTAGGAACTTGTTCGGATAATTGAATAGTATCGAATGTTTATTGCCGTTTAAATAAATGTTTTTAAATAATAGAAACTGTTCTTTTAAACGCACATTGTTACCTGTTTATCAAGATTAATAATCGTTCTTTTACAATATCAAGCAAAGCTTTAGTAAATAGTTATGAATATGTCATTACTAAAGGGGGAAAATTAAGGCAGCATGCATGAGCGGCGACTGAAGTTGATTCGATGATATCTACGAAATCTGGTTATCTTTTTGTATAAAATTTGAGTGAGTGCATCTTCATATCAAGTAACTAAAGATTATTCACGTGATTTTAAACTGGAAACAGGGACCTGTAACCCTCACATTAGTCCAGAGGCACAAGACATAGTACTCTTCTTCTTCCTCTTTCCGTCTTTGACACCGTCATTATCTTAGGATGCACTCAGCCCTTTGCAGCAAATTGAGGTTGGGCAATATTTATCATATCATATCTTTTACACGTACAGGAGGAATGGTATGGAATCACAGTATAAGGGCTCTCCACCCCCCTAAAAACTCCGTGTTAGTTTATCTGTTGGAAAAATCATGGACACGATTTTTTTGACATTTTCAGGGGGCTGATTTTTGTTGATTTCTTACTGAGTAAGACATAATGCAACAGGTGAATATCACTTGAACTTACTCCCTAGTGGCCATTCCCCCTTGACGAATCTCAGGACTAAATTGGGTCCCATGGCTTTAATCTATTCAGGTGTTAAGGTCGTCTGTCCTAGATACTGAAGAAATCTTTGCCAGCTTAATGCTTCGCACTCCAAAAGAATGTGCTCGGCTGTTTCAGTTCTCAGTTCGCAGAATCGACACGTGTGTTGATCAAGTTTGCCCATCTTCTTATGATCGTATCTGAGAGCGCAGTGGCAAGTTAGAAGTCCTGTAAGAGTCCTTAACTGTGACTTGCTGAGATGAAATAGTTAATAAATTTCTTCGCTTGTGTTTGTCCTCCAGAGGGAGGCCATTTCTTTTGTCGCCCATTCTTAAACTTCCATCTTAAGCTGGCTTTTGGAAACGCCAAATAAGGGTTCCGGTCCAATAAAATGGTCCAACTCCTACCCCTTTATTTGCCTTGGATCCGTCTGTATACCAGACAAGAACCCTGAATAATTGCTCCTGGTACAGTTGGACACTCATAGTGTCAGGTGGCTAATTCATGGCTTCTACCTCTTCACAGAGTTCGCCTAGAATTATTAATTTCGTAGTACTGATTTATTGTTTATTGTAAGGAGTGACATTATTTTCCTCGAGCACTGTACATAAAACACGTTTCACGATTATAAATCCAATTACAACTTCCTTCTAACAAATCCGCTTTCTTTGTCGTAATTTCCTCTGAAAGTGCTATTAATTGCTACGTCGATCTAAATTAAACATTAAATAAAATACAGTTAACACCAGGTTTACAACACACCGCCTTAAATGCAACAAATCCGGCTGAAATAATGAACGAAATAAGGCGCAGGAACTGCTCAGTACGTACAAAGATTTTATTTAATTTAAGATTCATCGTGTATAATGTAATTGGTGCAGAAGCGTGACAGGTTCCTCTAATCTGATACTGAACAACGGACAATGTATTACATCACCATTATTACTCATATGAGGCACTTGTCTAAATTAGACATGCACTTTTACGCAAATAATGGCCTGTGTCTTTGCAATGAGTACCGAGCTAAATTTATTAGTTTGTTATGTCGATGTTATGTTAAAAATAGGTCAGCAAATCATTCTATAGAATTGTTTAATGTCAGTAGGCGTTTTAAATACTGAAATGTGCGTCAAAATACATATATTTACGTTGGATGTCTATATACGCTACGTAGAAGGTTCTGTTAAAATCTACACTTCAATTAACGCTGATAACTGGTAACAGATGTTAGTTTCTCAGAGGTCCTCATCTTTACGTTTTCACTTTAAACGTTTAACAGGCAAAAAGGAATTCAACTAAGCGTATATATTGTACACATTACGTGATATATACAAATTCGCCGGCAGCATCAGCATCATCAGTGAGAGAATATTTCTGCGTCTGTGAACTTGCGACAGATGTGCAAGAGACGTACTACCGAAAGTTTCGTTAGGAACCATATAAAACTCACAAAGCAGAATGGAGTA
Source organism: Holotrichia oblita (assembly GCA_023690525.1). Taxonomy (NCBI): domain Eukaryota; kingdom Metazoa; phylum Arthropoda; class Insecta; order Coleoptera; family Scarabaeidae; genus Holotrichia; species Holotrichia oblita. The sequence continues at coordinate 13,875,523 of CM043017.1, forward strand.
AGTCGAGCAAGTTAATTGCCACGAAACAGAGAAAGAGGGCGTTGTCTCGAGAAAAATCTTTGAACTTTCGATAAACTTTCTGCAATGTAATTAGCTAATTGGTTCCTGAAACTGACTGCAAACTGCAGTTGATTAATTTCTACGTAATAAATTAATTTAAACTGGGTTATTTTCGCTTAGTAAATATACAGGGTCGATGTAACTAAAATATGTATGCAAATAATGTTGTTCAGCTGAAGAACCTTCTGATGATGATGATGACTCGATTCTTGATCCTGAGTACGTTGCAGTATGTGATCATGATTCCAATTCGGAGCAAGATATTGATAAGTCGGATGAGACCAATGTACAAGATGAGGAAATTGACTTATGTGAAAGCGAGGAAGAAGATGCAAGCAGTGAACAAACCCAAAACACGGGAATCGGGTATTATATAGGAAAAGATGGTACCAACCGGAGAAAAGAGTAACATCCACCAAATATCCATACAAGAAGTCCTAACATTCTTCCAAAATTACCTGGTCTTCAATCGTCAATGGAAAGCTGGCTAAAATTCATGGTCGTACTCTCTTTCTACCAGGGCTGAGTTGGTTACTCCTAAGCCTTCCGATCCTTATGCGATAGCCCTTACTGACTACGAATTGTTGTGGGATCTTACAGATGATGTTGTACTCAGAGGTGTTGGTTTGAGGTTAATCCGCTGGCCCGTATGTGATCACATCATGGGCTCTCAACAACTCATGGGGTTGGTCAATTCGGATCCAATCCAGCTGTCTTCGCAGCGAAGGGGTTGGTGGACGTAGAGATCCTCTCAAGGGTTTTCGTCGCCAGCTGGAGGGATGCCAAGATCATGCCCATGATCAACATTCCGGACGAAACAGAGGACGCTAGATGTCATGCTTTAGATGGGAATTCGCAACACAGGACCAAGACATGTGCATCGTATGTGAGGATTAATCTCAGGAAGACGACATATGTTATCAGTTCGATTTTCAGGGAAAGCAGACTCACGTGTAGATGGAGGGTGAGTCTGCTGCCCAAGTAGACCATAGAGGGACTCCATGGCAATCTACAATTGAATCACTCATTAAAGAAACCGCATATGTCAACGAAAACATAATTTGAGTAAACTAGTAAAAACTGTTTTATTTTACTTTTATTGCAGTTGCAGTTATTGTATTATTTATTTACTGTAGTTAATACGTCCATAATCAGAATGATCGTACTGTTTGACAGATTGTCTGTATCAGCGCCCAAAAATAGGACATCGATATTCTGGACATATCTTGTTTCTTAATGAATTCAAAATTTTGGATTACTGCTACAAGTAATTGTTACACATGAATGTATAGGTATGAATAAACAATGAAAATTACTCAATATCACTAATTTGATCTTCTCTGTCGATAATTGACCAGAAAAATATCTCTTCACAGAACTCTTTTGCTCCTTCCACGTTCAAATCCAAAACGGAGATAAATTGTTGGATACTAGTCAAGTTTTTCCTCTTTATAGGCAATTTTATATGTGAGTAGGCAAAATTATCCGGAAACTGATTAATTTTGTTGGTAGTAGAAAGGTTAAAAGTATATTGTACGCACCCATCAATAAAATCTTGAGCAACTACCAATTCCTTACGTTAATAATGCATTTCTTTTGTAATACTTCGGCCGCCAAGATTTATAGTCCTTTATTAAGCAATTTTTATCAGAAATTAGGTTGCACTGTAAATTTTCGTTTAGAACTTGAAGTGATAATCAGTTCCACATCCTCCTTTAGTGTATAAATTCTGTCGTATTTTCGTATTTTTTTCTTTATAATTGCAAAATTTCGATCGCACCCCATAAAGGAATGTCCACGTATAAGATATAATATTGAGTTACAAATTTAAAGTGTCCGAGTTTATGACAGTGTGGTTTTTATTCTAGCCTCCGCAACTATCCGAAAATATATGGAAATCTTTAATGCTGTGAGGCACATATGACTTAATGTAATCCATAATGAAGGAGCAAATTTCATTCGGTCCCTTTTTACCCATACCCTGATAGTATACTTAAAAATATCCTCGGCCAGATTTTAGATCATGGATGTTAAAAACGGATACTGCCATTTCTTAGGTATACAGTGCACATGTACTTCAAATACAGAGACTTACTAGAGACAAATGTGGTTTCTCGATGCAAAAGTGCGCCAAGGCACACATATTTCATTTTACGAATTAACAAAATTTCATGATAATATAGACATATGTGGTTTCTCTAATGACCGATTGATTCATTGATTTTATATCGCCATTTCTTCGTCCAGTAAAGGATCTCGTCCAAGCCCCTATGAAGACCGTATCGTCCGCAAATATGGGTAAGTGTACACCCTGAACTCTAGGGGGATTGTGCATAAAGACCAAAAACAGTTGCCGTCCCAAAAACGACCTCTGTGGAAACGGTCTTGAAAGAGTTCTGGTCCTGAAGGTAGGATCAAATTATCTTAATAAGCTCCGGATTGAACTTCATCATGATCATGTTTTAGACTAAGACTTTGTGCTCAAGAACACCGCGCCCATTGTCTTCCCCGTCTCAAAAGCGTTTCTGATAGCCTCAGTGGCTCTGAAGAGCTGGAAGTCGAAAAGGTACTTCAGAGAGAGTTTAATCATTATAAATTCTAGAAAGAGAAAAGTGGCCTTCGCCAAATGTGGACTCCAAAGTGGTGTTCTATGGCCTATTCAGAACCGTTCAGAACAAAATAACGTTTCTAAAATAATCAGAATTGGAAGTAGTGAAAGAATATTCTAGCTAATGCTTCAAATACTCATTTACCGACACCGAAACAAAAGTCAACGCCAAATTTGCTAGACTACCAGTTGAAGACACTAAACCAAATGTTGGTCCGAAAAGTCAATACAACATTCCCATTGTTTGTGCCCCAATTGTTCAAAAAATATTAAAAAACATGATGTGCGATGGTGTAATTTTAATTCTCATGTGCACTGTATGATTTCTTTGTTATTAGATATTTGTGTTGCTAGGCGTGGCTAAAAAATAAGTACTTACTGGTCGTAATATAGATATATTAATTGTTTAAAATGTTTCCTGGTGCGTTTATAAATCGTTTTAATTTTAAAACGTATCTACATATACAGACAATCATCGTATGTATCAATGTAGTGTAGTTAAAAATATCTCCCCAACTAGTAGTACGCACTGAGTTCATCGTTGTGGCAAGAGAGCAGGATTTAGAATAGTAGAGCTCTAAATAAGAACAAAATAAACGCACAGTCGAACTGATCTCCCAATTCGTTTGACTTAAATTTAAATCATAATAATTATTACTCGCACTTCATTTATGTCATAATAAAATTTTAATTTTTCCATTTATGTTATCGACCTACATATACATAAATCCTTATTTACAAGTCTATAAAAGTTAGTTATCTTATCCGGCAACAAGAGAAAAAAAATAACACTTGTACCGTAGGATATGGCGCCCGAAACGCGGGGCCGTAAATTAAAGCTGAAAGCCAGCGGAAACTTTCTTTTTCTCTTTAGCTCTTGGCGGTTTACCATGCCCTCTATGTCAGGTACCGCGCCCATTTTTACTTTGCGGCCGTTTTTGGGCATTAAAAGTTAATGCGGCATGTGCTAAGAGTGTGCGACTACCGTGTAAAGAACGGCAGATTTACAGTCCTTCGACGATCAAACGAAAATTTAAATTTCGTTTTCTTAAAAAAACGTCGCTTTCAAGTTTTTGGTTGTAAAATTTACAGCTTTCGTTAGATATAAAGAAATACGTGAGTATTTTTTATATTCAAGAGTTGTCTTGGGTTCTTTACTATACATTTTTTAAGATGAAAGCAGGCAATTACTGGTGTAAAAATTTACTCCAGTAAATGAAAATTTGATGCTTATTGAAAGTTGCCAGAATGTACGCATGCTATCTAAACTTACTTGAAAGGTAGTCTCAAAGTACCAGACCTAACAAAGAAAACAAAACAATTGAAATTTATTTCTCTACATATTCTCCTTTTAGTTCGACACATTTTTCTCAGCGATGTTTAATAGCTTCAATACCCTGTTTATAGTAAGAAACGTCTAGCTCCCCAAAATTACCATCAACCGCAGACTCCACCTCTTCATTGTTGGCAAATGTTCTACCGCTGAGCCATTTTTACAAGGTTGGAAACAGAAAATTATCTGAGGCGGCTAAATCTGGCGAATAGGGTGCATGAGGAAGCAATTCGAACTTTAATTCATTGATTTTGGTCATCGCGATAACGTATGGAGACTGCTTTTCAGTACCACGGGACAGTTACATGAGTTGTACTATGGGACAGTCCCATGGTACTGGTACAAAACGAATTTCATGTTATTTCAATTTTTATTTTTATATTTCAGAAAGATGCCTCGAAGCAAATTTGGGGTAAAACGGCCGCAGCGCTGCGCAGATGATATGGGAAAGGCTGCTACTCGAGTACTGGCTGGTTCTTTGTCAATTAGACAAGCCGCCAAATCCTTTACTCTTTCCAAAAGTGTCTTGGCACGTCATGTAAATGCGAAAGGTGCTAACCCATTATTCGACTTTAAAACTAGACTTGGGCACAAACAGATCTTCACAAAAGAGGAAGAGGATTATCTTGAGCAGTATTTAAAAACGTCTGCTAAGCTGCATTATGGGCTCACAATTCTACAGTTGAGAAAATAAGTGTATCAATTTGCTGTAGCTAATAAGAAGAAAGTTCCCAATTGGGAAGAAAATGGGAGGTTGGCTTCGAGACTTTCAAAAATGTCACCAATCTTTGATCTTAAGAAGACCTGAAGCCACAAGTGTGGCTCGTTCCACAGCGTGTCTATTAAATAGACACACTGTTAGAGAATTTTTTTAATAATTATGAGAAGGTTTGGGAGAAGTTTAAATTTGCTCATTATCAAAAATGGAACACAGATGATGGATGATGAATGCTCCACTGTGCATGCTCTGCCCAAAGTTTTTGTTGAAAAAGGAAAAAAAAACAAGTTGGCAGTATGACATCTGGTGAGAGAGGAGAGAATGTGACGATTATTGCTGCAATCAATGCAATTGGCAGTAGTGTGCCACCGTTCTTTGTTTTCCCACGTACTTTTTTCAAGGACCATATGCTCGTATAGAGTCTAAAGGAGTAGCAAACAGAAATGAAGATATCTTTTTATCATACATTGGACACTTCATTGAACATGTTCAGCCTAAATTGGAGAATCCACACCTCCTAATTATGGATAACCACATTTCACATGTCTCTGTCGCACAGTCATCCAGAAAGCAAAAGATAATGGATTAATGCTTTTAACCATTCCTTCCCACACCACTCATAACCTGCAATCTCTTGCTATATTTAGGGATGATGAATTCTTCACAGCGTATGTGACAGATCGACCCAAAAAAGTGAAGTGCAGGAACCAATTTTCAAAGCCCTGAGACTATTGCACCATTTCCAAAAGCGCAGGCTACAAAAGGACGAGATGGGAGAAGAGTAACAACAAGGATCTTGACAGATACTCCTGTTAAAAAACATATACATAGAAGAAGAAAAGTTGGAGTGTGGTAAGAGAAAAAATGCAACGGCACCGAAGAAACAGAATATTGTGCGTAAAAATTATGGAGGACTCATCAACTGAAAGTGATGAGGATGTTCAATTAGATGATGAATCAGATGCACATCTAGAAGAAGTCGGAGATGTCGGAATGCCAAAGAGACTGGAGGATGAAAACATTGAGCCAGGAGATTATCTGTTAAGTCAATGCACTGATGGGAAAGGAAAGATGCTAATTTTGTTTTGATCCTGAATCTGAACACCATTTTGTGGATTTTCTTCATCATTTCTGGTGTGGTCATCTCATTTCTGTTGCAACGTTTCTCATGGAGACAAAGGTATCGACTGACCTTTTTGAGCAAAGTCACAAAAGGCTTTTCTTGCGTTTGTTTTGTGCAAAATTGTTTAAAAAAATACAATTTAAGACGTATAATTTTCAAGTTCCTTTTTATTACATTACGACTCCTAAATCCAAACCCATTTAATTACCTTAAAACTATTTACATCGCTCAATCCAATAAACAGAAACTTTGGGAATGTGATAACACAATTCGCGGAAAGAAGAGAACATATACCGGATAATTTTGTACATCTTTACGTAAATAAAAACGAAAACAAACATACATATTTATGTATGTATAGAAGTTACAACAATGTATACATCTTCTTACTATGCATACTAATATGGTTGTGTATTGTTTGAAAAGTGGCCTGATTATCATTTTTATCGCATAAGAGGGCTCAACACAAGATATTTGAAGTATTTATAGCCACATTGTTTATATTGTTTTAGATTATCAAAAGGAATTTGACACACAATGTTAGTTAGTTCGTTTAGAACTCACAATCGTATACAACAATTTTTTTCCACTATCGCCTAGAACAGATAACAGTTAAAGATACAAACATGTGGGCATAATACTCGATAACCCGACCGAGAATTCGCTAATTGCCAACCCATAAATTACTAAAATTAACAGCTGCAGTTAAACATACGTGATTGCGTAATCGTAAATTCATCGTCGTTGTTATATAATAACAGTTTTAAGCGTATTATTGCTTGGCGCTCTTCAAGAAAACGCTATCAAAATAAACAGGGATATATGATCTCCTGGCCCGCGTAAAGTTTATAGATCTTGTATATTGTAGATGTATAATGCATATGAAACATCTGCAAGCGGACAACCTCTTTAGGTTGTTAAACTTCTCGAATTGACGCGTAATTTTACGATAGCGGAATTGAATTATTTAATGCCTGTGCGTGATTGTTGGAATGTCGAAAAGATTTCGCATCGTGCCGAAAACAGTAAACAGTTCTCTGATTGCCATCGTCGAAACGATATAGAGGGAAATTTAATAAGCAATTCGCGTTTCTGTGAGATAATCTTCCATTATACGGAAATCGAAGAAGTCTTACGAAAGGGATATCTACCTAATAACAATAAGTAATAACTGTTAGACGCATAATTTTACCGCAGTGGACTGTTATTTATTCATGTAGAATAGCTGAAAATTAAAGCTATTAAACTGGATGGCATTTTTTTGGGAATCGACAAAACGTTTAATGATATCTATAGTTCCGGATATCTACTGTAGTAATCTTAAATTAAAAGATAGTTAGATCAGCTTAGATTGTTTACCAAGATAGGATAATTCTAATAACATGACCTGGGCCTAGCTGCCGGTTTAGAGTCCTTCGAGGCATTCTTACAGTTCCTAATTTGATTTTCAGAAGTGGTTATTATGCATATCTATCAAAGTGTTCGTTTAGTTCTTAATAGAATGAATAGTTAAGCCAGTTATATGAACTGATTGATGATTGATTTGCTTTAGCTTAAAGTCAATGGTATCAATCCAACTGCACATCGTAGGTACTGTTAAGTTCGTCAATTATTAAAGTTTGCTCGTTCATATGATATATTCCTTCGTTTAAGATAATAATTATTCAACAGCTGTTTTATCTCTTTGTGAGTTATTAATGGAGCTGGCAAATAGCGCTAACGGTAACATGTTTCTAATTGGTAGAACTCGAAAATTGTAACAGTTAGGACAGTGTTGTTTTTAACATTTTTTTATAAAAAAAGTAATTCTCTCTGAAAAAATGTTTTACAAATTGTTTAATATCTTGCCCCGTTAAAGCTCAGTAAACGATTTTTTTCTTTTTTCACTTACCGATCTTTGATAGAGCAAGATAAACAATTTGTAAAACATTTTCTATATCTTGTCTTGTTAAAGCTCGATCGACAATAAATGAGCTTTAATGGGGCAAAATATCAAAACAATTTGAAAATTATAACTCTTGGCGGTAGTTGCCAGCACTGTTATTAAACTCTCTGCTGTTTTTTTTTTGCACTGTATCACCCAATTTTGATATTTCTGGACCCATACGCAATAAAAAGTTATTTAAGCGTATGGGGACAAAAAATCCGCACAAATTTCATGTTATACTCTCTCGAGTGTGCTATGACCAAATGGCAAATGCGCTTACTATGTTATTTGAGGGTTGTCAAAGTAAATATCAACGTATTTGTGAGTGCTTATCTGTTCAAGCTTTAACAATGTAATTGCCGAATATTACAAACATCAACATCTAAAGAAATGTTGTACTGTGAACTACTTTTATTCTATGGGTATTCCGAAACGGACAACTTACGATATTTGTCAACACACAGACTCTGGAAAAAGCGTTACTAGAAAGTCTGGCTATGATGCTGGCTAGGATGCTCATGGCAAACTAGGCCTTTCTTTTAGAAAACTAGATCGAAAATATAAAATTGATAAAAAATGCGTCAGTGATGTTACTTTAAAATCAAGAAAAACTGCACCAAAATACACAGAAAAACAATAAAACGAGCAAAAATCCAAACCGAGACAACTTATTAGTGAGAACGAATTTTCACCTTTAAATGGCTTGGAAGTTATTATTGACAATGAATCGTTTTTTTACGTTATTATTATTGTCAAAAGAATAGCGACATTGATCCCCAAGTGTATTTTAAGCGTCTGGATTGCAATTTCTTTAAGCGGACATTCATCAGCTTACATTTGTCCCTCTGGATATTCTGTTAATGCGCAAATTTATGAAAAATTTCAGGTCTCGTTTAAAACGACTTATATGTAAATGAAAACCATTCAGCTCATTACGCTGGTAATGTTACAGCAGCATATAACGAGCTGCAAATCAATTTCATAGCAAAGTCTCGAAGTCTTATTAATGTGCCTCAAGTTAGACCTATTGAACGGTTTTGGAGACACTTAATGTGAGAGGTCTACAGTTGCGGTTGGGAAGCTTCTTCAACAAAAGAACTAAAAACCGTAATATGAAGTGTGTGAAGACCAAAGTTTGTCAGGCCAGTCGACATGGTGCTGATTCAGTAATTTAAGATCAATATAATTTGCGTTTGAGAGTATGATATAAATATATAACGTTTAAGTTAAAATTTGTTAACCAAAATACGCGGATTTTTTATCCCCACACACTTAGTTGCATTGCTATTCAATCTTTTCTTAACTACTACAACTACTTTTTCTCGAACAGGCTCTGTACAACTACTATTTCAATTCAATTCAATGTCGTTGATTATATTTTCAGGGTGCCAACAGGATGCAGTCGTTTTGTTGTCTTAGTTTGGTAGTAGTTCGAACGGCTTGATCAAAGAAAATATTGAGAATCCTATAAAATTTATTAGATGCTGTATCGATGTCTAGTTTATAAAACAGTTAATTAAAAAAAACAATATCTAGCTCTCTGTCTTGAGGATGAGTTCCAGATAAACAAAGAATAGTGAAAATCTATGACAATTACCACACTCTCACACAAGAGATAAGACAACGACTTCTATTACTAATTAATTACCCAAATAATTAATTTAAAAATACTGACATTACAACAGACAGGACTTAACATTACTCAAATAGCAGTTTTTGTTTTAAAAATATTTCAATAGCTGATGAAAGCCTTCCCCACAGAAGTATCCTGCGTAGTATATCAAAAGGAATAAAAGGATAAATCATTTACCTACGACCTACAGCGCCCTTACAGGATGTTACAAGTTATCATCAATACACCCTGATTCATGACGAACAACTCCACAGAGACCTTCAAATTCCGACTCAGAAGGACTATGCGATGGTGCTAGCCAGAAACAGCTTGCAAAGGGTTGCTCGGTCGGAGGTGAGTCGCCGATGAGTAACACCGCCATGAAAGGGCTCTCAATAATACAACAGAAGATGAACACCGAAAAGTAGCCAGACTGAAAGCCACGTAGCAGATATTGGAATGTTTTGTTTAATTTATAGCTACTAGATCTTTAGCAATACCTGATGCAAACACCATTGACGCATTATCGATAAAACATACAAACTAGTTATTACAGAGAAGGTTCGGAAGATCATTGATGGCGATAATCAAGAGAAATGGACCCAAAGTCGACCCTTAGAGTACTCCCACCTCTACATTGAATTCATGTGAAATGTGGTTTTATTAGAAGAACACTTTGTTTCAGTGATGAGTTTATTGTGCTAGTTAAAAAGAAGCTTATAATACATCTCAGATGTTATGTATACTTATAACGTATGGAGATTATTTCTTAATATTCTCAATAATTCAAGATTAAAGACGTTGTCATAACCATGTCCGTAATTTCTCTACAATAACCATCTAACACCGTTACAGTTTCCTCTAATAGCATACCGAACGGTTTAGTCACCTTATACGATTTCCCGTTAAATTCTATGTAATATCCCTATAAAAATCGAAGTGTTTACTACACCGGACGACTTAGTATAAACAAAGTACGTTATAAAATTCAATGGCTCATACTTCAGACGCGCATATATGTACATCTAGAGTGTACGCGTATTACAACTAAAATTCAATATAATCGTTCGGTATTGTTCTCTAAACCGATTACGTTGTGCCCTCTGGAATATATTGAATTTAAAACGCCCAGCGCAATATCTCTATCGGTACCGCGGTCTCGGCGTACCCATTCCATTCCTTCCAGCATCCCTTATCGTTCAAAAGTTGCGGGCAGACGCGAGCAATCAGTCAGACATCTCTCATCCCGCGGGCTGGGGTGCCACCATAGACCGTATCTCTATGCAGCAGACAATAAAATCCTTTTGTCGAACCAGAACGACTACGATGGATGTAAAAAAAAAGATGAAACTCTTTTGATCGTTATACGTGATGTTCCTTTTGTTGTAATTTCGAATGGAGCATCGGTATAGGAGAGATCAGTAACTCCTCTATTTGTTTATGAACTTGGTATCTTCGGAGATTTGTAGGGATTTAAATGTGATACATGTAGATTTTCCGAAGGTTCAATTTGTATGCTTACATTGGTAGGTAATGTAACTTTAGACTTCTTCCACAATATGATATTCCAAATCGTTATTGTCATAGAAGTTAGATAAAAGGTGTCCAACCTAATAAACATTGTGGGTATTTATTATCATCATAGCTGTTCCTTTACTTAGTTTCCTTTAATTCCAATTCTTTCTACTCTGATGTTACCTTTAAAAAATGTCGAATGCTTCTTCGTAGCACTTCTCTTTTAATTTTCTTCATCATTTGAATGCACCAAAAGAAGTCTAGTAAAATGATTGGGGTCGATGGGAAGTATGAGAAGGAAGCGACATTATATCGATTCTATTTTGATTAGTTATGGAGTATTAAACAAATCAAATTAGTTTTGGAACGTCTAACTTAACAGATGGAACACTTTATCAATTCATCCAGCTATCTCTTCATTTTTTTTATTGTAAAATGTGCTCAAAACTTGCTCCAACTTGCTTAAGAATAACCAGCACCAACGTTGTATTTCGACATCTTGTTTTAGAATGCTTCCTTTGAGTTAAACGTTTATTCCGATCTATTCCAGAGTTTTTTCAAGGTCACTGGTTCTCAGCTGTAACCTTGACAACACGATAAATAATTCTAAGTAAAGAACTGTGTTGCCTCTCTTTTGCCTTCTTTCTTACACGCACAAACGTGCTTTTATGTCAGCATTAACTTAATTTATAGCTGCAATTGTCAACTGCTTCCCACAGCTCAATTGTTTAGTTTTTGTGTCGTTTTGTGCCGCAGCAATAAAAATATGTGCCGTTAAATTAAGCGAGTGATAGGGTGTCCCTTTTAGTGGGACTAGGATCATGCAGGTCCAAATTTTGAAATCGCTAACTTAGTTAATATGGAAACACAAAATTTTATTTATGTTAGGCAAAATAACAAAATAAACACAAATAAATATTCCAAACTTCGAAATGATAATCATAGCATGAGAGGACATGCCACCCCCTCCTGATGAAGGGGGTGGCATGTCCCGCCAAGCTAAAAAGTCATTAGTCCTCTTTTTTTTTAATTGTAAAATGGGCTCAAAACTTGATCCAACTTGCTTAGGAATAACCAGCACCAACGAAGCATTTCGACATCTTTTCTTTGAATGCTCCTTAATAATTAAACGCAAAATCGTGCAAGTTCGTGGCTACCGCGATGCCAACCAGGTTTGTTCCGATCTATCCCAGAGCTTTTTCAAGATTACTGGTTCTCCACTGTGACCTTGACAACACGATAGAATATTTTATAAGTCAAGAACTGATTTGCAACTGTACGTGTAAGAGAGAGAAATGTAAACCATTTACAAAACAAAACTGATCAAAAAAGGGAGAAAAGGATATTTTACCTTTGCTAAATGGTTTTAAAACGCAACCTCCTTTTTTACATGCACAAACGTCCTTTTGTGTGAGAATTAATCGAACTGAAGTCTAACTGAAGCGAGGACTATCAGAATTATAACTTAATTTATAGCTGCAATTGGGTGTTCCTTTTAGTGGGACTAGGATCATGCCAGGTCCAAATTTTGAAATTGCTATAACTTAGCTAATATGGAAACACAACATTTTATTTATGTTAAGCAAAATAAGCACAAATAAATATTCAAAACTTCGAAATGATAATCATAGGATAAGGGGCATGCCACCCCCTTCATTAAGAGGGGGTGGAATATCCCCTGGCCAAGCTAAAGGACCCTTTATCTCGGTAAATATGGATGCGTAAGATCTGTGCACTTGCCACCCCTCCTGACAGAGGGGGTGGCATGTACCCTGGCCAAGTTAAAGAGTCCTTCATCTCGCTTAATATGGATGCTCAAAATCTATGTAAGGACAAGGATACACAAAGGTTTGATTAACTATAAGTTTATTAATAATAATAATAGATCATTATAATAACATCAAAAAACTGACAACTCTAAACTGACTCTCATTTTATTTATTTTCTTTCCGCCCACATCTATCTACTTCATAGTAAAGGAACACAACGTATTAAAAGCAAATGTAACAAGAATGAATGCAAGATTTTGAGCTGAGCTCTTTGATGCAACAATTCGCAAAGGAATATTTGTTGATCCACAAATTAGGAAGAAAATTTTGAACGTGCCATGAATGGTTTAGAGCTGGCAGCATGGCTTTCTTTTAAAAATGTTTGCAAACATTTTCTGTGAACTATAAAAATGTAGGGTACCGAATGTTGCTAAAAACGCATTTTTGCAATCGTACTTGGATTTATTTCCTGCTGATTTAGGAAAGATGATCGATGAATAAGCGGAAAAATTCCATCCAGATATTTAAAAAATTATAAAAAGCAATAGTCAACATAAAGGAAAGGACAACTCTATTGCTCTAGGCTTGAACTTTTGGAGATTAATGTATGCGCACGTTGTACATCTAGGCGCAAAAAGAGGGTGTATACGTGAGAGCGTCAGTGTTTCATTTCGTATGATAATCTGATAGGATGGAGGGTTTGTATCGGCTTTGGGAAGCGCTTAAATGAAATTATGGGTGAATGCGACTTCGCCAGGCGAGGATGTTTCGAGATGAATCATATTAGGGAAAGGCTGCCGGTATAATACGGTTTAAAGTTGGAAGGAATATAGCTAATTCCGAAGAGATATTCTGTAGGAGGTGACGATAATAATGGTGGCGGATGACGGAAGTTAATTTTCGTCTTCGATAAAGTCGATCCAGTGCGTGAAAATTTGCGCGTGTATATCAAAGATATTCGGAGAAACAATGAGAAGGATGAGAAGCTGCGTTTGACAGATTATAATGAGTTTGTTTTCAGTGAAATATCAACCGTCTATTGTATTTTATGTTTTACATTTCTAGGAGAATAATTAAGATCTTCCTAGAATCCATAAGACGATTTCGAGTAGCAAATTTTCTTAAGAAAAAATAAAAACGTGAAATACGTATATCAAAATTAACAAGAACACTTAAACAAGTGAATTTAATACATACTTACCTATTCTGCTTTTAATAGCAAGCTAGTTGGACCTTAGAAAAACAAATATACATTCGGGCTCCACGAATTAAAGCCTAGGTACAGCGTTACGCGTGTTATTATAATTAAATTAAAAGGTAAATTGTTTAGATAGTATTCTTACGTATGCACGCATACCGAACGCTTCCCAAAATAAATTTCAGAGTAAAAATTTGTATTTACATTACGATATATCGGTTCAGTTTTCTATGTGTAACGTTATTAATAATTACTACCGCGAAATATAAGATTATATACTCTCAAAGATAAGGTTATATCACAATATCATATGTGTAGTATTAGGTATTACCAGCGGATTTTATTCTAGAAATCTATTACTTTATATTAGGTGCGAATTTGTTTATTTGCTTTACGAAATATGTTCTTTATGAAGTTACTCATTGCTTGTGTCATAGTTTGCTTTAGCTATGGATTTTCCTTTTTTCCTTATTATTATAATAACTGACCTGTCGGAAAATGTATGACTCTACTCGATAGGATACGAAGTGTGTTTTGCATTAATGCATACTCGTCTTTGGCTCCTACTACCAAGATGAAGTCGTCGGCGCAAGCAACATATTGTATTGTATTGTTGGTGGGTCATTCAGGTTACAAGCACCTCTCCTCAGTGCAACTTATTGATCTATTGTGATTACCCTGCCCTATCAGTGCTCTTCTATTCCAATGTTCTTGACGAATCTCAGCACTACTTTGGGTGCCAAGGATTTCATTTGTTCAAGTGTTAAGGTCACCTATCCTAGATGCTGAAACTTTTGCCGGCTTAATGCTTTGCACTCGCACAAGTATGTGCTTGGCTGTTTCAGTTGTCTCAACTTTGCCCAACTTTTTTAGGTGGCATTTTAGAAGGCAGTGGTCAGTCAGAAGGCGCGTAAGAGTCCTTAACTCTTACTTGCTGAGACTGGCTTTTAGAACCGACACATACTCGGCTATATACTCCGACCACCCCATCATACAGGACGTTCCACAGGACTAGGCCCCAGACGGATCCCTAAGGCACACCCGTGCTCACCTTCACTGTAACTGGATACAAACCTGTCCAGGTATACCCAGATCTCTTCCTGTCTCTTAGCTTTCTACTGATTAGAATATGGCGTTTACAATTGAAGGCATTTTTCATATCTACAGTAATCAAGACACGCCATTTACACTTAACGTCTTCAGCCGTTTCCACCACTGTTTGGATAGCTTGGATGATTGATTTACCTTTTTGGAAGCCTTTGATACATGTGAAAGCCGCCTCGTTTTTTCAATTCAATAAGTAGCCTCATATATTCAGGAGTTAACTTAACGTATTCAATTAACACAGTGATCAAGATAACTTTAGCCATTTTCTACCGGCTAGGGAATTCCTGCTATCGCAACAGTTTGTTCATAGGCTACAATTTGAAACAATTTTTACTGCTTTAAGGGAAATCGTGTTGGGTGCGGGAGCTTTGCTATTTTTTATGCTTTGGGCTACATTTTTTATTTCCTTCTCAGTAAACTGTTCAGGATTAGTTGCCGATGGGCCAACCTTCCATTTATTAATTGTCAAGAGAAAAAGTTCAGACATTTACTTAATTTTGCACACCTACCAATAATAAAGAAAAACAAATGCTATACCGGTCAAACCAAACAATATTTAAAGAAACGAATTTATAATTATCAATACACTGTCACACGTAACATCACCGCTGAAACTGCTTCGTTTAAGCACTCTAAAGATAGACCTTATATTAAATCTAACATTTCTGAATGCAATTTTTCGACGTCATTAGGTCATGACATCATACCACATTCTATCGGCGAATCTTAAAAACATCAAGTTCCTCAATTCATTTCTCATATTTAATGAATTAGCCTGTCACACCAATAAGTAATATACATTCAAGGATTTTTTATTCAAGTACAAAACGCAAATAGCTCATCACTGTGCTCAGCATTACGTATGTTTGGCCTCCTTTTGAAATCAATTTTGAATATTATATAACAGTAGCAGGATGCAGGTCCAAATTATCCTCCGTATAATTTGAATATCAGATTGAACAAAATAGAAAGCTGCCACATTTTCATCGTGGTAGTCATGATGCTTTTATGCTTCCATATTTGGTCCAAGTCTTGCCAATATATTTCCACTAAAGCAGCTTCCTTCAGGTGGCTTTAATAAACTTTTTTGGCCATGTTTTTCAAGGTTTAATTTCTCGATACACACAGCAACAGCACCCTCGCTGATTGGACAAACAAAAGCTGCATCTCTGAATATTCCTCGGACTACAAAGAAATACTGAAGATACTACATCAGCTGCGATCCATCGAAATTTTTTAGATAGACGAAATATTCTTTGATTCAAGCAGGAGGCAAAACTGTTAAAAGCTTAGATTCTGTATTTTTCACATTTCTGTGGGAACTGCAGAGAAAAAAGCAACTCTAATTTCTTAGTACTATTTTTCCAAAATACTTAGTTCATACGCAGTTTATAGACCAAAAACTATCAAACAGCAATAATAATAATATTTTTCAGCTTTCAACAGTCGTCATCGTTCATAAATTTTGTTCTGCTTAGAGTTTTTTTGATTTGGGGATTAGTAGGTTATCGAGAACCAATAGGACACCTTGCATCAGTTTTCTGCGCACTTTCGCTTTAATAGAATCTCTTAGGTACGTAGCTACGTAGATCATTAATCATTAGTATTCTTTGACAATCCTAAAAACTCGTTGCCATTATTTTGCTTGCAGAAGAGGTGACTTTAAAACTTCTTGGGAGGGTGAGATCCCTTAATATGCCACTGTATTGATTCTTATTTTGACTCAGAGTCAAAATGTTGGACTCAGGTCTTGATAATTAAACCTGGTTCGTCTCCAAAAAGCGCCAAAACACCTAATCAAGCTGCTAATTGTCGCTTCTTTAATCTTGCATCCTCCAGTACCAAACACTTGGTTTTAAGATCGGAGGTGTTCACGTCAACAGGCTGATTTGAACGGGGATCGTCATTCAATGATTCTCCGCAATATTTAAACGATTTTGATCAATCGCAGTCGACATTCATGGACAATCATCCTCGTATACAGCCAACATTTATTCACGAATAATTTTTGGAGATTTTCAAGAATTTTTCAAGAATCGAATCATAAATTACAACTACTACATATATATATTATTAATAATTGCCATGAAACAAATTGAAAGAACCACCAAGAATTACTTTTACACGAAATTGTACTTTTCCCCGATTCGTCCAGTCTCAAACTTCGTTACTTCCAGTTTTCCCATTTCATCCGCCTGAAAAACCCATAAACGCATTTTACATTTCCATCTCTCCTGCATTTTAATCACTTCCGAGCGGTGGTTGCGGCCAAAACTTGCGTCAGTGTCGCTAATTTCAGAGAAAAAGTTTTAATGCATTCGTAAAAGTAATTACGTTGACGTTTCTCAGGTAAAAACAATTCTCGAAAGCGTAGTAAAATTTGATCAATATTTTAAACTTAGTTATAATCTTGTTTATATTTTATAATACCAATCGTATAATGAGATTTATTATTTCAAATGGTGTAATATCCTAAATACACATCTCCACTGTGATGTCTATAAATAGCATCCCTAAAAATAAATCCAATATGTACGCAACACGTAATATATCTTTCGGAGGCGGGTTTATGAAAGTTTAATATCGAAAAAAGGATTTTCTGGTATCACTTGAACATTACATCGTTTTAGCGAATAAATATTTCATTCGTTTCCGGAAGTGGACTCATTTTACATTATATATAAAAGTATGATTTTATTTAAGCTTGTATAGGTAACAGGCAGGGATTTCCTTTGATGTTATATTTGAAATATCGTCTTTTTGATTTGTAAATAATTCGATATAGATAAACTGAATTTTGGAAACTTTATATTGATAAACATCAAATGCTATTTTGACAGAAAAAATAATGCTTCCGACATATGTTAGATACATAATTAAGTAAAATTTAATTACTAGAACTACCACGCAATCTTATACTTATATTGCGCCAGGAGTACTCAAAATAACCATCGCCAAAAATGATCCAATGTAAATATTTTGGTAATTATGTACTATATGTACGTATGTACCCAAAACTAAAGATAATATTAGAGTGCTGTTGGCAAACAGATGTCATCCATATGTTTATTTTCGATTTCACGTTCCATATACGCGTACAACAATTTCGCACACATAACATTCTTCAATAAACGGATTTCTAGAAGCACTCTCAATGTTATCTAATATCAGCGAATGTAGTGAAAATATTGACAAGCCGAAGATGATACTTTATCGCTACCGTATCGTAAAATTTACAGTTTTGTTGTCTAGGACAATAATCGTAATAAAAGCAGCACAGTAGGAGATGGTTGCCAGATATTACTTTCCTTTTATATACTTAATATTAAGTTATACTGTAGATATAGAGGATGTGGCTTTTATATGATTAAGCCTGCTATGATGAAAGTTGAACCCAATATCGCTAGATCCCGCTGTGTAATTACATAAAAATCGTGACCTTTTTTTGTAATTGTAAGAATGAAAGAGATAGTCTCGTTTGTTATTATTATAGAATGAATGAAAGCAATATTTATTATAAAAATGCATATTGCAGTACTATACAGTGACTTTATTGTTGAACCGGAAGCCTAAGGTAACGAAACCAAAAATTATATGCCGTCTGTACTATTCAATCAGACAAAACCAAATTAAAGAAATCTTAACCAATCGATGCTTCTTGATCTCATTCATGTTGCAGAAAACATTAAGAACTCTGGTTTACTGTCGCAGCACATATAGGAATCATTTCTTTTCATTAGGTGTGTGTTATTATCCAAAAGCTTGGCACTTATACATGAGTTACTATTCATCTGACCAAAGATCGTTTCGTTAAGGCTAGAATCTTCACAAACACATACAAAGATCCTGTGCCAAATATACCACAAACTTCAAAATTAAATATTTTATTTATCGGACATGATTGAACATCGTTCGAGGACTTGACAGGCTAATACTCTTCAGGAATAGAATAATGGACACATTGAAAAAGCATCTTCATGTTTAGATCAGCGTGGTTTAAACTTTGGACGTTATTTATTCTTTAATGTGGAGAGTGCTGATTAATTTTGTCTCTTTGCAAATCTTACCAAATCAAAGACATTTTTCCTAGTGCAATTTCGGTATGTAACAAAATTCTTGATGGTTGGAATTACGAATTAAGATGTGGAAGTGTGAGCGCAAAAATAGTGAGTTATCAAAATATGATTAGAGCAAAATACTCAGCACTTTGAATGCCTTGGTTACTTGTAGCCGAAACAAAACTGATTGCCACAAAGGTTCTGTGCCAACCAAGGAGGCAAAATGGTTTCACATTATATTCCATGCAATTAAACGCTAATTGAGATGAACGTAGAGCTAGTGGGGTATTAGCAGCCAATGGAAAAATCCTTATTGAAAGGAAATAAGACTCATTTATCTAAACCTTAAGCTTTCGATTTTTATTAAAATCTTCCTCAAAGGTAATTGATAAGCTCTAGTATGACCAATAGTATTAATGGTTATCTTTACAAAGTTATGTTCTGTGTTTGCTAGCTTCTTACTCTAACCAATTACCTTCTGAGGAAGATTTTAATAAAAATCGAAAGCTTAAGGTTTAGATAAATGAGTCTTATTTCCTTTCAATAAGGATTTTTCCATTATATTCGTTCATCTCAATTAGCGTTTAGTTAACGTTGTGACAGCCGTTACTTCCCCTCTAAATTCCATGCAATATAAGATGTCAAAAATTCTAGATGCCAAGAATGGAGTAATAATTTTTTAATGATATATCCATAAACAGGTTCTGAAGAGTAATATTCTTGAATAATCACAATTTTAGGAGTTAAATTCCAATAGATTAACAATATCTGTATTTCAATTGTGAAGATTGACCATTTATTTGCACTACTACCTATCAGCGACTTCATCATCTTTCGGTCAGAATGTAGCCACAATATACATATTCAGACTTGCGTGGAAAATATCTCAAGAATTGAAATTAGAAGTACCTAATATTAAAAAAGAAATTACAATCTATATTAAGAAAAAAGTCACAAGACAAGGAGTCTTTGCCATTGGAAGCAAAGTTGAAGTTTTTTCTTGGGTAACAGCAATGAAACGTCAATTAATTGCGGTTCTTTATTTTTATTGCCAATATTTCGCATACATTGTATGCATCTTCAGGGCTTAACTACAATAATTGTTATAAAAAGTTAGTGCTTGTTTAAATTGAAGAAATTGATACTTACAATTTGAACAAATAAGTGGAGAACGAAGACAAAGATACAAAAATTCATTTTAAATCTTTCCTCAAATTGTCAAATCTTTAGAATCTAAAGAATATCCATGGTGCATTAAAGTTTAGTTTAAAAGTTATAAATCACAATTAAAATCATTAAA
Source organism: Holotrichia oblita (assembly GCA_023690525.1). Taxonomy (NCBI): domain Eukaryota; kingdom Metazoa; phylum Arthropoda; class Insecta; order Coleoptera; family Scarabaeidae; genus Holotrichia; species Holotrichia oblita. The sequence continues at coordinate 13,895,851 of CM043017.1, forward strand.
ATAGAACTATGTCATCCTGGAAAAATTGAATTGATAAAATTACAAAATAAAAAGGTTTTTTTTTAAATAAAACTGACTGCATGATTGTATATTTGAAATAAGAAAACTTTAGGTGTGTTTTCAAAGGAGGAAATGTGATACAGAGTTGTCCAAAATGAAACAATAAACAATTACTATGTTCTACAAATTGACGTTACAAACTGAAAATAATATTTGGTTAAGTCATTTTTTTCTGGTTATAAGTTAATAAAAATGAATAAATGTAAATTATCTGTGTCTGACCTAAAGTTCATAGATTTTTCACAATTCTTTATGTGAATCATTTCTAAGAATTTCCTCGCTCTTGTTCTTTTCCATTTGTAATATTTTAGTGTTATCAAAATCAAAAAATTGTTAACTGTGTTTAAATTGTAATAAGACAAAAGTATTTTTTGAAAGGAAACATATTTGTTGCAGCATAGAATTCATGTTTAATCTACAAAAAACAATAAATTGGAGGGTGACAAAATGCTGAACGTGTTAGAACTAGTTGTTTCATACCTCTAAACAACCAAACCAACAACCAAAAAATAATCCTTTGACCACCCCTAATTAATTTTTCGCCATTTTTGAAAACTTGTCGAAGATTTTGAGAGTGATTAAACACATCATAAGTGCTAGAACTTGTTACTGCATACTTCTAAATCATAAAAATCTGATAAGAATTTAAGACTTAGACATTAGGAATCCAAACTTCATTAAACGTTTCAAGGGGGATGTCATTATGAGTTTTAACACTTGACACCATTTGATCACCTCTCTACCTCTCTGAAAAGTGTGATACGATACTAGTGGGATACTAAGAAAAATGATTCTTTAATCCAAAGAAATTTGTTTCTGGTTTTCTGCTCAATCTAAATCTATAGATAATTCTAGTAGATCGACTACTTGTGAATGGATGGTGCGCCAAAGAGGACGATTGTAGGGTCTGACGATCAATTCGATGACAACGCAAGCTATTGTGTTGGATTGGAGCGTGAAGATTGAATTTCTCGAAATGATTCTCGACAGGAAGTTAAGTTTTGCCGAGCATCTAGGTCGAGCTAGGAACAAAGCCATCGGTCGATTGCACCAGCTATAATCCTACCCTATAAAACACATCCTTCCACTGCTACGGGTAAAAAATCGTATACTGCGATTTGTATTCGACCTCCCTAAATGCACCTCGCTGGTCGGCCTACGAGACTTGACAGGGGCAGATGTCCAGGACGTGGACGAGTTCTTGAGAAAGTTCTAATACCTAATTCTGTTTCTCTGATTTCAGATATCCAACAACGAAGGAGATCCACCTAAAGACACCAAGAGTCAACACCTGAGGACCGGCAGAAGGACATCTGAAGAGGAAGTTAAACTGGAAAAAGATGAGCCCACCTGAAGAGAAGAAAGATGGGGAAAACCAACGCGTCAGGGTGTTGTAGGGTCCAAAAGAGGAGGCCATGGTATGTACCACCAAACTGCTTTGTTAAATTATATTTAGCAATTAATAAACTGACTGCTATACATAATACGTGTATATTGCATTCCCATAGTACCTACACTACTAACGTGAAACAGCGCAGCGTCAGCTTTCATCATCTAGACAGCATGTCTCTGAGGATCCCACGTGAAAAGCTTCAAATCTCTTTCCACTATCTAAAAATGATATTCTCTATGCATGTGGTAACATGTGCATCGATTTATAGCGGTATATTACGTCTGCGTTTCTCTGTCTATCTCGTCGCTACAGGCGAATATACAAGTGTGACGTCCTGAACCCTGCATGAGATTCTGTCATACTTTCGTGTTATGTACCGTACGAGATACAATGCGTTCCATAAAACGTATCACGTCCAGTACAGTATGCAGTTGTTTAAAACAAAAACAATGGGACCGTGCACGATGCATCGCAGTGACATGTGCATATAGTTTCAGAAAGATCATTTTTCACACGCGATATCCAAAAAGAAAAAAACAAGACAACAAGCGGAAGTTGGATGGGTTTCTCTTTATATATGAATGTAACACACATGCAGTTGTACTTAAATTTATTCTTCGTATTTGTACAGTAAGGACTAAATGTTTTCTTATATTTATAAATTTAAGCGTCAAACATCTAATTAATTAGAATGATTTATGTTGAATTCGGTTGAATAAAAGGAATATGTACATCGTGAGTCAGGTTTTCCGATAAAATTGCGGTGAAAAAGGTTCTATTATATTTACGGAAAATTAAATAGATAAAAAAGGCGTATACTCCGGTAAGCAAGTCAAGTAGAAATGGTGATAAAAATATTTTAGTGGAAAGATAAGAGACACAATGTAACAAAGATAGTAAGTACGTAGATACGAAAAAAAAGTTTATTTCTCGTATTTATGTGGAATACCAATTAGAAGGATGTGGCATATCAATTTAAGGTAAACCAAGATAAATATCCGGTTGGAATTTATACTGATTAATAACACGAAAACGTATATATATACATACACACACAGTGCCTCTGTTCGTATTAATAATGGTGTTATTTTATAATTCGGAGATAAAATAACATTCAATTTAGATGAAACATTTGATTCTACATCATAAGAAAGGCACGAATATTTTAAATAAATACAATAACCATTTCTATTTGTAAAACGTCGGGATTAGGATCTTTTTGTTTGTTTCCTGTGTCTGGCAGGCTACTACCTACCCCAAATATACACCAGTTCCCCCAGTCTTAAGATTGAATGATAAATAAATACCATATCACCACATGCAAGCACAGATATTCGTTGTTTGTAAAGATTTTTTTTTATTTGTTTATATGAAGAGAAATAAAAACAAGGAAATAGGTATCATAAAACGTTGTGTGAGGTTAGTCAACAGATAGAACCTTTCAGAGTATAAAAGTAAAGAGTTTTAAAAGCAGAAGACGACTTTGTGGAAAGGAGTAATCCAGTAGTGTATATTTATATTATCTCATCAATAATCCTACTAAAAGGAAATTGTGTAAAGTTTGTTTAAAGGATTATTGAAATATCTAATCCTACTAAAATCTCTGCTTTATAATTTCATAACAGCACATTTTATTGTTTAGTTTGAAATCAATGTTTGCTGATATACAAGGGTTGACACAAAAATATACTGTTTGCACGGTTTGATAAAGCGCAAAAGACAAATTCCAAATACTGGAAAGTGGGTAACCAACATCACGATTGAGATTCTGGGGATGTCTCTAAGTTGACCGTTCCGTTTCGCTCAAGTATACTGAACCATAGTCACAGAGAATTTTGTAGACTTCATTATGGGAGACAGCATGGTGAGTGACCTTGGGCGAAGGAAGAATTTGAGAGATTTTGTTTAAAGGTTTAAAAATGGATTCAGTGTTTTTTTTTACGGAGAATTCTACTGATGTGATCTATAACGTTGTGAATGCAGGGGAGAACAATAATACTTCGCTGATTACAAGATTCTGATGTTACCTTAGCGAATCGTGGATGAATGTACTCCCATTTGTATGTTGCTGGAGCTATAGCCATTCTAAAAAAGAGCAGTTTTTACGCGGTGTACAAGAGAGCCGATTACTGAGTGCTTCTATGCTGGGTGATGATGTGGGCTGTCGTGAAGATATTGATCGGTATGTGTGGGTTTCCTGTACACAGAGGGACCCGTTTGTTTCAATCTTCATGGTAAATTTGATGTCGGGGTGTTGGATATTGAGGAAATCCAACAAAGTAGGAATGTTTTTACCATGTGGCCAGATAATGAAAGGGTCATCCACGTATTTTAACCAAGTTTTATCATTTAAAATTCGCATGTTCCAAAGCAATGGTCTCAAATTCGTCCATGAGAACATTAGCTGCAACTGGAGAAAGCGGAGAAGCCATAGCGGTGCCAGAGGTTTGTTGATAGTATTTTCCCTGGAAGCTAAAGTATGTACATTGGAGTGAAGCATTTCTCGACTAACTATTGACCACAGATTATGTGTTCTGTTTGAGGAACCTTAACATGAATTTACTAGATGAAGGTTCTGCTGTGTCATAATTAATACAACCAAAATTATAAAAAAACTGTCCATATATTTAAGTTACAGGATCGTATTTTTTTTTAATTATTTGTCTCAGCGACCCCAAATCGTCCAATTAAACTATGTTACATGTTCTTACAAAAAATAGACTCAGGGATAACACAAAGTTATATTTTAGAGACGACGTTTCTCCAGTATGTCATCGGATATCAAGCTTGATGATGTGGGGGTAAACAGATGTTCATTTTAATTTTTGGATCAAATGATTTAAGAGCAACCTGACTTTTGCTGCTTCGTTCTATTTAAAAAATACCTTCACTCTACAATTTTGTTGTTAACAACATTCTAGTACAACTGAAGCGGCTTTCTAAGCTGTACTGCTTGTCAAGGTACCACCACACAATTTACACAACTAAATTTCGTGTGTAAACGTGTTGCTATGACTTTGTTACAATAATACCTTGTCGTAAATAATGTTGCTGTAAAGTATGTAAGGTAATGTAAGGTTTCTTCAGAGATAATCTGAATGCACCACAAACTTAAACTTAGTTTAGTCCAACTTCTACATAATGTGTGCCAACATTAAACAACATAATATACAACTGATTTCTTGCGTGAAACAGTTGAATTGTAGAACCATATTGACTAAGTCGTGAGGCATATAAATATATATTCTGCTTTAAATTGCGCTCTAAAGTTTTTGAGCCGAAGCTTCTTCATAATGCTATGCATTTTGGGTAAATTTGCTTTAAATTCAATTAATTTCAGAAACATTAAGACTGTATCCAACGATACCTTTCATCATACATTGATGCATCTCCAAAAACGCATGTTTTTGAATAATAACTTCATCAAAAAGAGCCAAAATGTCTACCTCCAAAATCTGAAAAAGGAGTCAAATCTTTCTAAAATTAATACCACCCCCTACAATTATGTTTTATTACGTTTTGTGGATATCTTTAAAAAATAAGGACTCTGTATATAAGAAGCAAATTCTTACAAACGCTCTAAATAATATTTTAATCAACTTAATATTTTGATGCTTCAGTAAAAGAGGTTGTGTTTCACCTTTAGAGAAACAGTTTTTTCGATGGTAAAACACCTCGTTTCGCTGTTATTAGGGAGAGTTAACATGGAATGTGAGGTTATATTTATGATTTTAATATTACATATTCTTGTTTGTAAAAGAAGGAAAGTTGAAACGACCACAAAAGAAAACTTTTGTTAGTACTAGCACTACAATGACAAACAATCAATACTGAGCTTGTTCGTCAGATAATTAAATGTTCCTTCTTTCTTAATGACGCTAAATTAAACTTTTTCATTTTTTGTTATGAATATTCCATATTTACAATTGAAATAAGCAAGATGTTTCGGCAATTGTTTCGGCATTTTCAATTGAGGTTATGTTAATATTTGCATTATGGTACTTATTAAGATTTTTTTAAAGGTTTATTTGTTGGCAATACAAAAAAAATTAAGATGATGTAATAGTGATGACAAACACTCTAGAAAGAATTCTAATTCCAAGGATGCTGGATACCACAGCAATTGTGGTGGAAGTACCATGGTTATAGACCAGCAATTGCAAAGTATAATTGTAGTACCAAACTTGATGCTGGAAGACTCGCAATTCAGGCAATTTCCTGGAAAGAAAAGAAGACGAAAGGAGAGAAAAAATAGTAAAAGAAAATGTATTAGAATGTTTAAGGTCCCAAAAGAAGGCAGTGACGTTACCACTTTGTCCAAAAATTTCCTTTCGTCTATATTGACGCATACTTTGTCGTGAAAGCTTATAAAGATGGTCACAAGAATAAACTTAATGTGCCATGAACGTCTACCCCAAAACCTAAAACCACTCTATTATAGAAACCAATGTTTCCATAAATATCGTGCACACCAACTCTTACGACCAATCATCCAGAAAATAAGAGTCTTTTACAAGAAATATTGCAGACGATTAAACGAAGTGAACATTTCATTCTATGAGTACAGAAGAGATAAATATGGTGTTTGTCTTGAAATGTATTTAAATCGTATTGCCGAAAAATCGAGAACTGAATCAAAAAGAATTTCTTGAACATATCGCATGTATTTTGCTTAAATGTTTGCAAAAATAGCTTGTGATGTGTGAACTATCTACCAGTACGATGTTAATAATAATCGAATGTGAAAGCATAGGGACAACTGTAAAAGCCATTACAGTATAGCACTTACTTTTATAGTTTTAAAAGAAAGTCAATCAAATTTAATCAAAGAAAGCTTGCGCATATCCAATCAAATAAAATTATATTACTATATCTAGATAGGGTAATAAATATTTAAAACAACAATTATAATTGCATTTTCAGGAACTTTGCAATACATCAATGGAACCTACCGAAACTCGCTTATAATATAGCGTAGTTCAAAAGCAATTTATTTCAGATGGGATATAAAACTTATCGCATCTCAATTTTAAAAAGTTTCAAACGACTTACCTGTGTGAATGCAGCCCTTTGCAAGTGAGCCGCTTCTCGATGCGCACCTTCTTCATGTCTCAATATCGCACGCTCGACTCTAGCGAGCGTGGGAGAGTCAAGAATTCCCGCAGGAATCGAAGACGTCCTTCCGTTCGTGCAATTATTACCTTCCATTTGTACAACTAGCATTTTCTAAGACGATCCAACTCGTAAAAAGTCAACGAAAACAAAACAAAAAGTTTTTGCGGAACAAAAAAAAGAAGAACACTTCTTTACGAAATAGAAATAAGCACAAAATATAGAACTAAACACTTTGAACGTAAAGAGAAAAAAAAAATAATTTTCTGTAGCCAAAACGTGTCGGAAATTTCGTCACGTTTGCCAAGATTTCGTATGTTGCGTATGTTTTGACGTCCAACGTGCGCGCACCGATTATCCGTGCTCCGGCTATCGTAGTGAAACCTCCGAGGTCTCCGCTGATACTGGCCCGTTCAAAGCGCACTGGAAAAGTAAGCGCTGCTGATACGAAAACGCCTCCAAGTTCGTAAACGGAGGATGGAGAGATGGTAGGGAAAATCTGACTCCGCGGTGCGAATTGCCGCTATCAAAGGTCGCAGTTTTCCGGTCGAATTCGTCAAGAATAGCGTTTACTACACACACACACATACGTACACCGCAAGTTCTGTATGTTGGCCATTCTGTTGTAAGCGGTATTGTTTATATCCTTTTTGTGTATGCTCCTTTTACCGATGTCCTGTGGAAATTTGAGGATGTAAACTTTTCTTTTGAAAGTAGATCGTAACTCGATTGTATTTCGTATTAAATAGGCTTAAATTGTTTTATCTTTCATAAATCTATTTTATCATTTTAAGAATTGAAAATAATAATTTACTTCGAGAGCTAAAAATTAGCGAAATATTAGAATTGTTTATAATTATCAACAAGTTTGCTGCTTAAAGAGGGTAATTTTTTATGTTATAGTATCATCTCGAGGTTTGGTTAGAATCGTTTAAAACATTTATTACTTTCACATTCATTTAAAGAAGGGAAACTGAGAAATTTGTAACATACAGAAGTGTTACGAATTTTTTATCAATACAACGTTGTAGTCCAAAGAATATCTATGAGAGAATGATAAGCGTGTATGAAATAAATAGCTCACTCTATTTCCAAGTCAAGTATTGGTGTAAATGGGGCAGAAAATCGACTGATTGTGTCCCAAAATTTGGAAAATGTCTGACATCTTTATCTCAAGAGGAAGACTTCTGCGGATGGAACTTGGATACATTACTGAAAAACTCCCACCAAAAAAAGTCTTTGCAATGCAACGGATTCATAAAGGCTCTCCACCGTCCAAGAAGGCAAAAACGCAATTTTCTGCGGGCAAAATTAATGGTTACAGTTTTCCGGTACGCAAAGATGATTCTCATAATTAACTCTCAATATACCAATACTTTTGTAACCTGTCAACTACCGGCCGGGCCTAAGAAGCTCATAGTTAATTTCATAATTGTATCTGTTTTTAGCATTTGTCACTGATTGAATCGAATGGAGGATTTACTGGATAAGTATATACAGTATCCGCCAGAATAAACAGTACCGAAATTTAAAAAAAATATTTTTTAAACTTTGTAATTTAAATGTTCAAAATGTTCACCATTACGACGCAAACAAGCTTCATATCGATTTTGTAAGTCACTGAACATATTTATAAAAAGTGGTTGATGTAACTGCCTGAAAAATGTTTGAATTCTTTCTCGTAGTTCTGTAATATTCTCCGGCGGATTTTCTGAGCGAAAAATTTTGTCTTTCATCATGCCCCAAATGTATGCGTCAGGTGGCGTCAGATCCGGTGAATGAGAAGGATATTCGAAGTCTGTTCTTCGAGAAATTATTCTATTATCAAAATGCTGACGGAGTAAGTTGAGAGTGCGTGCAGCTGTATGGCTCGTTGCACCATCTTGCTGAAACCATTGTGTGCGCATTCGTAAATTTCGTGCACGGCAAAAGTTCTGTAAATTTCTCACAAAAGGTATGATAATGTTCTCTCTGTAACGTTCTTGGTTTGCAGTAAGTGGATTCTGATTATCGTCTTCAATGAAATCTGGACCAATTATTCCATGACCAGAAACCGCGCACCAAATTGTAACTCGGACACTGTGGAGTGGTTTCTCTACAATAATATATACTTGGGGCTGCTTTATTAAACTGTTGTTGATATGTTACTACCACCTGTTGTAAGCTTGGACCATCATTGCGACCACTTCCTTATGAGCGAAAATAATGTTCTACCAAAAACACTTTTTCTGCTGTTGTTAAAACCATTTTCAATTCACGTTCAACTCCAGCGTAACATTCATACCTTAACTAATGACAATTAAGTCAATAATAACAAATGCATATTACATTAGCAACTCCATAGCACCTTGGATTTCGGTACTGTTTATTCTGGCGGATACCGTATTAACAATGAAACTTTAAATTTTTATTATTAAACAAAACCGTAAGTTATTCATAAGATATTTGATATTACATTGTTATAATAGTATACTATGGCTAAGTTACTCACTTACTTGCTGTAGCATTTCAGGCACATTACAACAGAGTGATCTTTACATAATATGTTCTTTTTACAGTCAATGCAAATAATTTTTTTCTGTCTGTTTAGCGATTTTATGCCATAACGTCTTGACTTTGAGGGAATATATTCATCTATCGTCATGCACCATCCTGGATTGTATGGTTCCCTCAAATATAAATTCCAAATATCAAAACACTCCTGAATTGGTTGCAGTTTGTTATTTCTTTGTTTAGCTCTTCGTGCTGCAGCATCGTCAAATCGCAAACAACGTAATAAGTCTTGGAATCGATTTCTACTCATTGATCGATTGAAAATTGCACGACCGTCTGTTTTACTTCACATCTGTATTACTGGTTCATTTCGGGACTTGAGTACGCCGGTGAGGATCAGGTAGGTTTTGCCATTTACCTTTCAAAACTGTAGCCCCCTCTTTATTTGTCCACTTGCAAATGATATCTAATAATGGTTTACGAAAATATAATAGAAAGGATGACACAATTGAATCGCACATACCCTTCGCAAAACGTGTAGATCCAGGAGTTGACTTGATTATATTTTTAGCTGCTGCTCTTCCTCTAGGTAGTTGCACTGGCTCCAAAGACCATTCTAAATTACTTTTAGATGTATAAATTCGTAATGACGAACTGCCTGTAACTGTTACTACAGATGTAGAAGTTTTGTTGTCAGAAGAACTCTCTGATGTTTCGGACATCTCTTCTTAGACATAATCTGATTCGTTATCACCTGTGGATAGGCTATTCTCATCAACTAATTCTCCATCATCTCCGCTGATCTGTTCTGCTATTTCTTCTAATTCACGCCGAGTAAGCGGTCTGTTATATTCCTACGACATTATGTAAGAATTAGTAACCTTTCGCACACAAAATCTGTTGCAAACTGAAGTGTGTGCAAGTAGACGCCGTATTTATAACATACATATGTTGAACATGTCATGACTTGCATGGACCTGCGCAATATCATAGAATTACCAGCGCAGTAGCCAACAAGTTAGATCAAACAGGAACTTGTAAATCCAGGCGCTTCAGAGGCCCGGGTGGTACGTGATGCTAGATTTTTAAATAAGTCTAAGTCCAGGACCGGGTGCTGCGAATCATCGTGGCGGCGCCTTGGTTCGTGAGCAATGCCCAAATCCATAGAGATTTGAACATCCCGCCGCTGAGCGCATACGCGATGGCGCTGGCCAGGGGAACTCTTTTGAGGGCCTCCCGGTCGGAGAACCCGTTGATCCAGCACTTGGGAGAGCTAGATCCCAACAGACCTCCTCCTCGTGTGGAGACTAGGAGGATCTTATCGATGGCAGACTAGTATCCGGCCGCGATTTGGTCGTCCAGTTGCAGATCCAAAAATTCCCTTGATTGTTACAGACCCTGCGGTTAGAGGCGCCGCGATCGTAAGAAGAATAAAAGGCTAACGGACCCTTCGTCCAGCCTTAGATAAAACAGAAGCCGTATGAAATAAGTCTAAATTCCAAACGTCTTTTGCAATAATAAAGAACTGAGTGAAGCATCACCTAACCACAAACAAAGTCACAAGACCGTTCCAAAAAATATGATTAAAAACATGAACGAGCTTCTGAGATCTCCGTGGTATACGCAGAGTTAAACGTATGGCAAAAAGGACCACAACAACGGGAAATATCTACAAAGACACAATTGAGATATTGAAGACGGCTATATGTGAAAAAAGACTTCACAATTTTGCTTCTACACAATATCTGCAAAGCAATGAATGTGACTTTGAGGAATTACAAGATCTATCCTAGAGTTCCTACCTCGTCGTCTGTAAATATTATTCCTTTCCAAAACTCAAAAACAATTGACAGGGCGTCAATTTTTATTGAATAAACTGATATATTTGTGTACAGTTATTCAGATAAAGTAGCTTCGAAAAAGGCACATTAATCCAATTTGGCTAGTCTAAAATTATGAAGAAAACGAAGAGCAGAATGTGGAATTGCAAATAGACTCTGAATGTCCTTGAATTCCTGGAATTTAAAACAGGCAATACGCATCTACTACAGTGTGCAGGTGGTTTTTGTATTGCTGTCTTTTGTATTTTAGTGTCAGAGAAGAACTCGCCGAAAGACGAGAAGACTGGCTTATCTTTCTGCCTTCCCACCTCCTCCTCGCCGCGCTCATAATTTAATAGAAAGAGCAGTCGCTGCAACCAAAATATTTTAAGAAAATCAAATCAGCAAAAAGCGTTTTATAATACGCTCCTGGGAAAGTAGTGACGATCACACCCTATGCATAATTTGAGCGGCCCTCCTACACGAATTCATGCAGCAAGTTTCAATTTTTTATAGCTGCCCTTTTTTGGCTGAGCGGCTCCGACTGATACAACATTCCGTCAGTATGGAAACCGCTCCTTCATATATGTGGTGCGAAGGGATACTAAAATCGTATTTGTGAATAATGGAAAGCTGTTCGCGTTACCTGTGCGAGTTTGAGCGAGGAATGGTTGTGGGTAAGCACATGGCAGTTAGATGCTTCCGTGAAATCGTGTGATGTCTTGAGTGGTCGTTGTCGGCAGTGTATGTGCCATTAGCCCTACCTGACCACAACACACGAGGAGGCAACTTAGAGCTGTTTAACTAATATGCAGGAAAGGCGTATTCACTACGCGAATTGTACGGGGGCGTTTGCTAGAGAGTGGAGTACAACAACTCGAATACATGAAACTGTAAAAGTAACGGCTCTAAACACTTTCGGATTCCTTCTGATATTTAGTACTGTAAGAAATATTATGTGACGGCATAAATCAAGCAGTTCTATTGCTTTAAAACCACGACACGTAGGAAAATTCAATATCCAAGACATGAACAGAAAGGCACTAAAAAGAATTATTGGGAAAAAAGAGACGTGCTATTTATGGGCAGTTGAGCTTGTTATTGAATGAAGCAATCGGAGCAATTGGAGTGATGAGTAGCGATTTAAAGTCTGCATATAGGATAGTTGCAGAGAATAATTCGATAAAAACAAACCTATCATTGGGGTTGCTTGAAACGAAAAGTTAATTTCCTACATCTGGTGTAGTATGGGGTTCGATGTCTGCAATGGGTGCAAGATAACTGCATTTTGTAGATGGAGTGATTCACACAGTAACTACAGAAATTGTAGAGTCCGAAGAAACTTTTATTTTGCAGCAGGATAGTGCTGCATGTTTGCTTACAACAATATTCCATTATTAGAATGGGTGGCGAGTAGTCAAGACTAATCACCCATTGAGACATTGTTGATCAAAATGAAAAAAACGAACTGCGTAAGTATTCTGCATGATTTAAATTAGAATTAAAGGAGAAGCTTCAACAAATCTGGGACTCATTTATTCCACAGGCTTGCCAATCTTTAGTAAATACCCTGTATATTTGCGTTAGGAAATAAATTAATTCAAATAAAATATTTTTAATGAATTCAAATTCAGACAAATCAAATTTAAAATATATTGTCATACAATGATACAGGAACAAATCAACGTTAAATTTCGACAGTTTTCATTGTTTCGGATACTAAATATGTATATTAAAAATTAATTCCACAATGACTCAAGGAACAACATTCAATAATTTATATTCTTGCGAATATACACACTACGTTTTATCTAATCTGACAAATCTGCACTTGGAATTATAGGTATTTCCACATTTTCGTGGGCACGTTTAAGGATTACGAAACATATAATTCGATAGATACAACTTCAGATTATTTATAAGCCCTTCACGGTTAACAAATGAATATACGCATTATATTCGAAAACACGGCAATCTATTTTATTATGTATAAGTATATATTTACTACAAAATAATCACATGAAATGTACTTTTGTTTCTCTGTTGCGCGATAACGCAAAATCAATATTTGAAATAATTTTCTGGCGCGTGTTCATTAAACGAAAAAATTCTATAGTGATAAAATAAATGATACAATATTTACATTACATCGTAAACAAGAGTGCTGATATATTTGAAGTATATTATTGAAATAGAAAATGAGTTTTCTATCACTACTTTACAGAATCTGTTCAAACGTATATATTTCAAATTGTTGTTAGCTTTAATCTTCCTTTTAGCACGCTTACCTTTACGAACATGGAGTCAAAAATTCAGTTGTCATCAGTTCGGATTCAATAAATCATTAATCATTATCGACACATAGTCTCCTGACAACAACGAATATATTATTTTATTATTAATAATACTTTCTCTGGGGTGCGAAGAGTGTGATTACGTTTTAACCAGGGCGTATGTAAATTCCGATTTAACATTGTCAAAATGCAAAACGCTGCGGTGAATAGAGATAGCGAATTCATGATGAAACTGTATTCTGTATACCTGGGGGCTACAGTTGCATGGATGTAGGTCAGGATATTGTCGAAACGAGATAAAGGGATTATTCGAGAGATCCGTTCTGTAAAAGTTGTAAAAATAGAGCAAATAATAATGATATCGTACACACACACACACACACAAAAACTGATACAGATGAATCTTTTGTTTTGTTAATACAACGCATTATCGGTAATTAACCTAGAAGTGACTCAAGTATTTTATTCTTATTGCCAATGATAACAATTTTTTGGGATGTTCTAATGAATCAAGAAACATACGAGGAAGAAAAGATCTCATTATCTATACAGAGATAATTAGGCTTATAATCTAATACAATATTAATTAAATCCACTAGTTGAGTGCATATGCGCAATATGCTGCACACAGTTATCTAATATCTGTATTTCTTCAATAAGTATATAAATCAACACTTAAAACAGTAAAAATGTGCTCAGAGATAATCATGCAACCTATAATCATCCTGAAAATTTATATTATTAAAATCCATCAGGTGTTAATGGTGTACGAAACAGCAATTCCCGTATTGGTATTATTAGAGCAACGCATGACTGATTAACTACATTATATCACAAAGCAACTGTATTGCTTGCATCTTCCTGGATGTGAGTATATCTACTAGTATAGTCTGTTTCGAGATTTAAGAGTTTCCTTGTTATTATGGTTTGTTTATTTATTTAATTTCCGCCACATTCTTTGAACCTCTCCATTCTCCAAAACCAATTTTTAAAACTCGTTGTGCCAAATCCTCAGAAGTTGCTCATCACTAGAAAACCGCTTATCTTTCATCTTTAACTTTCAGTCCTGTAGTGGTCAAATATTCGTTGCAAGCTTTGGCGCGGTAAGCTGTGTCCAATATTAACTTTGGTCACAGGTTCTTCATTGATTTGATGACTTCAGGCAGGCACTGTTCTGTGTACTACTTAGCTGTGACTGACTTTTGTGTGTCCAAGATAAAACGTTTCACAATTTCAATCGATTTGAAAAATACGATCTTCTTTACAGGTCGGGGTGTTCTAACAGCTACTATATACATTAAAGACCCAAACTTTGTTTTGGGTCAAGTCACGTCACCTATCACGATGTTGTTTAGATATCGAGATTACTCCTTAGCTAACATATTTAACATCTTGCGGCACTAAGTCACACATCGTGTTATTTGCTCTTTAATTAGTCTATGCGGTATACAAAGGCAACAAAGTTTGTTCACATGCAAATGATCATGCAGAATCGGACGAATTGCCGTTGTTGGCTTTCCCGCTCTTTCAGCGTCCTCCAGAGTGAAATTTCCACCTTGGAAATATCTATACCACCTGAATATAGTTATATTATGTGGACAAACATCACCTATTGCAAAAATCATTTCTATGTTTAAACCACGTGCGTAATTATACCCTAAAACTGCCAGTATCTCATTTCGTGTACACGATGCCATAGCAAGTACTTCACACAATTGCTGCTGAGGAATAATTGAGCTCACACACTTATCGCAGCAGTTACTGTACTACTATGAGCATGTATCAGCAGATATTTATGACAAGCAGTGTAATACAGTTTCTTTTCTATGAACAGATCTTGTTAAAAGTGATTAGACGACAATTCAAGCAGCAGTAATAAGTAAAATAGGATTCAAATCGTTTTTAGCCACTTTAGCACATTTTTTTTAACCAAAAAAGAGAAGAAAGGAAAACGTAAAAGTGGACAATTTATAAGATTAGCAAGAACGTAATGTTTTATTTCATCATCAACGGATTCTAATCGATATTTTTATAATAAAACAAACTTAAAAAAAATAAACATTTATTCCTCCACACAAAAACTTATATTTGACAGTGATGGTCATAGTAGTTAGGTGAAGATGTAATGAAACATAACAAAAAAAAATTCCAGAACTAGTAAGGACATAACAAACGACATAGAAATTATTTATATTTTAGAAACTCACTCCCTACTGTATTATTTTTAAATTATCTTCTATCAAAATATATTTTTTTTAATTTCTTAGGTCGATATTTCTTTCTTGTTTGCCTCGATGGTAGTAGTTAAGTACTACTCGTATGCACTTTACAGTAGAGTATTGTACTAGAGAGTATTTTAGAATTCTTTTTAATAATTTATATGCATTCTGTAACTATTTTCCCAAAATAGCGTCTTTTTCTCTAAAATTTTCAAGTACGTAACCTCTTGCCTAAATGATGCTGGTGGTGATATGTAAAAAACAATTGCAGACTTTTGAAAATAACAGAAAAATTCTCATTGGATGCAAGATTAGTCTTTATGCAGTCGACGCTGACACAATAACACTGTTTCTATGTGTTCGAAGAATGTTACTACTAGTCATTGTTAGTGCCATCCCTTGCGTCCTTTTTTCTACGAGGCTACTTAAAATCAGAAGTTTGCTTCAATGGATCCTACGACTTTACATGACTTCTACTAGAGGATTGACGCTAAAATGCAACAAATTAAGACAGGTACTATTACATTATACTAGAGTCATTTTGTGGTTGCACCAAAAATCATATAAGAGCTCATCTCCAACAGTGGGAAAGCGGACAAAAAATCTCGTACTGAGCTAACACTCCAAAACTAAGACAATCAAAAAAGTTTATTACTTTTTCATTCATCAGGGCTGAATCTCTGCTGAAGATCAACAGAAGAGACCTAAGCACCATTACGACTTTGCCCACCGACCATGGCCCTCTTAGGTACTACCTGAAGAAGATGGGCAAGGTGGACTCTGATAAATGTCGATTCTGTTCAGAACAGAGCGAGACAACAGGACACATTATGTGCAACTGCGAGGTGGTGTCACGGCAAAAGCACCACTACCTCGAAAAGACGTATGTAGAACCGGTTGACATTGGAACCATAGCCCCCAGGAAAATCCTGAATTTCTTTAGTCCGGAGAGTAATTGGGACTAAAAGAATACTCACAATGGATCTTACAGATCTTATATGTAATTTCAAATTTATTTTACAAGGGTTCTTTCTTCTAATCACCATGTATATGCTCCATGTTAAGAATTTTAGAAAAAAGCCTGTTTTGATGCATAAATCGTTATTTTTTTTTAGGAGCAGCATAAATCACATACTGCATGATTGGATTTTTTTTCTACTAAATTGGAGATATGTCAACATCTCGTCAAGAATGTGACACTTGATACTCTGCCATCCATGGTCTTCTGAACAAAAAGAAGTATTATTGCTGGTTATTTGAAAAATCTCCAAAATCCTTTCGCAAAATTTCCATTTCCTCTTAGAATAATTTTTTGACAATTTCATCAAAATTTTGAACAAACTTTCTACTGTCGTAACTAAAACTTAGATTCAGTATATTTCGAAATGACCCATATATGAAAATCCACTTCTGCGGAGTAGTTCAACAGAGCGGAGCAGTTGCAGGAGCACTTAACTGCTATCGCAGGGGAAGACGCATTAAGGCTATTAATCCATATCTCGTCGGTTGCTGAATTGATGAAATCGTATTCGGATTCATCTCGCGAATAAATTACCTACATATGCAGCTCTACCACCGTATTGCATCAAGAAATGTAAGTGTAGATATGTATACGGATAGTTTGCAAAGGACCCAAAACGTTTTTCCTTTTTGTCAAACGCTACCTACCGGGGGATTTGTGTATTGCACGCGTATCACCAGTGTGACATTCATATGCATAAGCTTGCACAGTGTCGCCGCAAAACCGTCGAATTTTCCGAGAGGAAATACGAGAGCCTCGATTGAAAGTCGAACCTGTGCGTTGTTTGGGGGTTGAATGTAGGTGTATCTAGACGCGGAGAACTGCATAAAATTTACATTATATTGGATTTGCTTTACCCGTGCAAAAGTTATATACATATATACAGGAATATACATCTATGTAGATCCACTTGTGGCGATTTGAATTTCAGGAAGAAGGATGTTTGAGAAGAAATAGGGCTGCGCTTTTCGCCATGAAAAATGTATGCGTCGGATTCTCATTCACAAGCTTACAAGTAGGTATCTGAGTCAAATAATATATTCGGGCAAAGTACAGCAGTATATCTTTGTATAACATATATTACGAGAACACCTAAGACAGTTGTTGTTCAAGGTGGTTTAAGAACAACAAACAAAAACAATGTTCTCGACTATACAGGAAAGTGCAACCGGGATGGTAATTAAACGATGAGGAATTTTGAAAAAGCGTTTTTGAATTTGATTAAGGACTATATGGACGACGATTTAAAAATATTTTCTTTATACAGGGTAATCGAATGTTCAGGAGAATCCATTCCATTTTTCAGGAAAATTCCTGCAGATTTGTTGTTGTTTCAGATACACCTTAAATGATTAGGTGGAGGATTTGCAAATTGTGGCTTTCACTTTAATTGCAGCTTTAGTGTACCTCAGTAGATTCTACCTCCCAGTTGTCGCTAGCATGCAACAACAGAAGAGCTGGGACATCTAAACCAACAAAAAAAACTGGACAGTGACATATATATGTGTAGATATAGACCAACAAAAGACAAATCATTCTATTTCTATTGGAGAGATTGGTATTTATCAATTTTTTAATAATCTCGCACAAAAGTAAGCATAAGAAGGTTATGATTAAGCAAGGCTATTCCTGAATGAAGATCAATTTACAACACCGAAGCCAAACAACTGGTTGTAATGCTTGATCAAAGGCTAGCAATAGAACAATCACTTTGACAAAGTTCTGAAAAGAGTCGCAGTGGGAGGGTGGGAGATGGAATTCATGTTTCGAATATTAATTTCCCAAAAGCGTTAAGATTATCCCAAATTATTTTCAAATGGAAATACTCGTCATAAATCCAAAGCATGAAAGGAGCAAACATCTATATCTGTACCAACAATCAGACTGCTCTAGAAGTCTTGATTTCATATATGTAGCTTTGAATGCAAACTAGTTTAGCACTGGGGGAGTCAAAAGTAAGTTCCTATCTCACTATCAGAATTGAGAACTGATTAATGAGGACAGACTTAGGAGAAGAAATTGTTCAAAATAGGATTGACTGCTGTTGACACATCCGAAGGAATAAGCGGGGAAAACTCCTCGAATTCCAATAAACTCATTGAAATCTTTCACTTTTGGCTACAAAGAAACATGAATCTATATCTCATTCAACAAAAATAAATAAGGCTGTTTGATTAGTCTCTCTCTTTAGTAGTAGTATGGACAAAAGTACTAAGGGAGGTATTGATTCAATAGATGATCTATGATTAATTACGCAAGAGGATCTCGAAGATGGAATTGGTTGGCGTTTAATTCGAGCTAACTGTAACCAACTACAAATCAACATTGAGGCATCTAGGAAAGGTTATCCATAATTTCTAATAGAATCAGCAATCAGCGATAATCCTAAATGCATGCATGAGGATTCTAAACTAATTTAGAATTAGTCATGGTAAACGTAAAAAACAAAACCAATTGAGGAAAAGTATGCCAAGACGTCAACGACAACGTTAGGCTACAAAATATCCCCCAAAGGCCTTAACCAATTTCAACATGTTATTTTCAATGTGTTAGTACATCCACTCATAACAGCAATAAATTTGTAAGTAATTCCAATAGGAATGTACCTTTTTCCAGCTGATGAAGTTGAAATATATAATATACTGGAGATATCAAGGAAGACATCTGCTGGTCTGGATCAGATACCTTGCTTTATTTTGGGTCAGGTCGCACCATTTATTGTTTATCCACTAACATATTTAATTAACCAATCGTTTCTATAAGGTCAGTTTCCGTCATTGTTAAAGAGAGGGAGATAAGAAACTATGGACCTATATCTATTTTGTCATGTTTTTCAAAAGTACTGGAGAAAATCATTTTTCTCTGTCAGTAGGGTTAACTTAATATGTATTTGTGTGAAATGACAAGCCTACTACGTGCCTATGCACGTCAATAGCTATAATAAAAAAAAACCATTTCTATTTGAGCATTGATTAAGATGTTACACATAATGAATAAGTTATTCTCTGAATATGAGGTAGTATATTAGCCAAAAGAACAGGTGGAAATTATAACACTCTTTGATAATAACGATTTAAATGACGTCTGAGACAAATAAAAGACCAGAAAAGTCCCCGGCCTCGATGAAATCTAACCAAAAATAGCTAAATTCCTTTTTACAAAAATGGAGACCAAGATATTGAAAATAATGAATACCATATTATGCAAACGCTAGATTAGATCAGAGCAAAAGGTCTTAGATAAGCTGAGAAGCCATATTTTCGAAGATTTTCTATTGGCAACATAGGAAGCACATTGAAAATTTTAAAATTAAACCTGGCAGCTTAATCAACCAGATTTCATATAGGTATTGCACTATAATTTAATTAGTTTAGACATAACATCGCTTAAATTTTTCAACGTAAAAATTATAATATACCAACATTTATCAAAAGATAATTGCGTATGAAAAAAAAAATAAAGCTTTTCTTGAAAATTCGATAGTATAAAAGCCCGAATTACACGCGTAAACAACATAGTTCCAAGATGTAGGAATTCTGCTTGTTAATATAACATGAAACAAATCACACTCTTGATAAAATTAGCGTTCAGTACCGGGAAGTTAGGCGCCGCATATATAAAACAGATTAAAGCTTGTAATCTATTTTGAAGGTAGATAAGCGTCACAATGTCAGGAATTGTAATATTTCGGAAATTCCGAACATGAAAATTAACAAATTAAAATTTTATTCTCATTCCATATACAATTTACACTGACTAATAATAAGGGGAACACCAATATAATGCAATAAATAAACATTAGTATTGCATCCGGATTTAATTCAATATCCGCTACAAGATAGATAAATTAAAGAGGAAGGAAGCTCAATACAACTGCAGACGAATTGCCTGGCGAAACGAAATTGATTTTGAAATATTTAATAAAATTTTTCTCTGGTAGATATTGGAAGCGTATTGATGGGAGCAAATAGCGAATATAATCACTTTATACCCGCTTGTTTTTCCGGTTCCATGCACATCTTCGCGTAGTATTGGTTTTCGCATTTTCTAGGGTCGTGTACGGATGTAGGAATAATAATAAACGTGGGAAACGTGAAAGCAAGGGGCGCATTTTTACGCTAATTTTGCGCATTTTATTGCGTTGGCAAATGCTGGATAAAAAGATTTAGATCGGCGGTGGAACGAGGGTTATTTCTGATGTACGATTAGGCGAAATGGTGCTAATAGTAAATCAATGTTTCGTTCTTGGAAGCAGACTGAACGAGGAGCTTAATGAAATGGAACAAAAGTTGAACATTTGTTCGATACTATTTATGAGGTTTCCAACCATCGATTGCTTTTTTATTTTAAATATATTTCTAAACCAAAAAAGTGTAATTTTGTAGATTGTTTATTATTTCATGAACTTGTTTGAGAAGATAGTTGGAGAGAGAAGAGCGGTTTGTCTTTAATATATTTCTATTCACTATTTGTTAGTAAAGGAATTGAAAATAAATTGAAAACTAAGAAGGGATTTATGTACGGTTGAAGTA
Source organism: Holotrichia oblita (assembly GCA_023690525.1). NCBI lineage: Eukaryota > Metazoa > Arthropoda > Insecta > Coleoptera > Scarabaeidae > Holotrichia > Holotrichia oblita. The sequence continues at coordinate 13,916,795 of CM043017.1, forward strand.
AGAGAAATGAAGTTAAGTCTGCTATCAAGAAAACACTCTAAACATTACATTTGGAATTACCCTACAAATGAGTGCAACGAAAATAGATTAAGCATTACGCACTAGTCGCCTCAGTGCTTCTTCGAATGCAAGATCTAATTTCATCGTCGTCGCGTAAGTTTTTCTGGCCTCCTCTTCAGGTGGAATCCTCTTCATCAAGCTTCACTTCTTCTCGAGATGTCCTTCTGGCGGTCCTCTGGTGCTGATGGGTTGGCTTCTTGGATTCTTCTGGTGGATCTCTACCCGAAATGAGTGATATTCTATTACCCCGTCACATTAGCCGGTTGAGCTTCCTCAGGACCTCGTTCAAGTCCTGGACATTTGCCGCTGTTAGGTTTCGGTGGACAACCAGCGAGGTGCGTTTAGGGAGGCGGAATACAAGTCGCAAGACGCTATTTTGTACCCGTACCAATGGGAGGATGTGGGATGAAGGCATCGTGGCTCAGGCTGGATTGACGTAGATTAGGATCGTGTGTGTTTTATATAGCATCGCGCCCATTTTAGGACTGAGTTTGTGATTACTCAGGATAGGATATATGTAGTTAGTGCTGTCGATAGATGGCTCTGTTACTACCTCTACCTAGCCCCCTAGATTCGATCCAATGTGTCTAAGCAAGCTGGACTGCGATCTCGGGATTCTTTGAGGTGACCACTACAGCGGTGTTAATTTCATCGCAATGTGCATCTCAACCTTAATTGTATAATACCTTAGACAAATGTGTGTGTCATCTAAATGAATATCCTTAGATCTTAAAGGCACTATTGTCTTGAATCCAGATTTGTTAAATAACGATTTCACCTCTATAGGGAACAAATTAGTAAAATCCATTGCAAGGATAATTCAAGACCTATGTAGGTTATTAAAATAACGAAAACGAAGAACAGAAGAGTTGAGGAAAAAAACAAACGCAGGATGTATGTATATGGGTTAAGGATCAATGTCATTCATAGCATACAAGAGGAAATAGCACATCCCATCCATAGCTGTAGTGCTCGATGCATTTATTGATGCGGGTATATATCCGGAAGAACTCAAGATCCATTGCAATTACGCCAACATTGTCAAAGATCTTTGAAGTTCCGCTGAAAGAAAGGCTCATGAAGTTCCTGGAGAAGAACAATGTGTTCAATGACAACCAGCATGGGTACAGAAAAACAAACATTTCAGCAGCATTGGGTTTATTAAAAGAAGCAGCAACAGCCTTCAATGAAACCGAAGACCTAGTATTGACTTGTTGTGACCTATCGAAGTCCTTCGATTGTGTGGATCGCAATATATTATTGGAGAAACTGGACTTTTACGGTATTCGGGGATTACCGAAAAAATTATTGCAATCTTATATGACTGGAAGGCTGTATGTAACAATAAAAGGTCAACTATAGTAAAAATTAGCAGAGGAGTGCCGCAGGGATCTGTCTTGGGCTCGCTGCTGTTCCTTCTTTATATAAATGATATGCCAGATAACATGAATTGTAATAAAATGTGCCTATTCGTAGACGATACATCAATTCTGACGAGGGGCGAAAAAGAAGGTCGGCTTATAACAAAGTAGATAAAGCGTTATTGGAGGCTCAGGAATGGTTTTCAAGTAACAAACCACGAGTACATCTAAACCAGGAAAAGACTCACCACAAACTTGTTACAACACAACAAATATCAGAAGAAGAAAAGAAGACGGTACAGTTTCTGGGTCTTCACGTGTCAAATAACTTGAATTATAAGCACCACATCGTGAAAGTTAAGAAAAAACTATCATCAGCAATATTTGCTATAAGAAGGATAAAGGAAATTGGAACACATGAAGCTGCAAAAATAACTTACTTTTCCCTGTTTCACTCACGCGCAACTTACGCATTGTTAGTTACTGTGGGGGCACACACCAGAAGCTGAAGAAGTATTTTTGAAACAAAAAGAGGCGATACGAGTGCTGTGTGGTGCGGGATATGGAAGTTCGTGTACAGAACTTTTTTATAAGCAGAATATACTTACAATGCCGGCTGCTTATGTAAAAGCGTGCGTGGAGTTTATAGGTAAAAATAGAACACAAACTAATTACTAGCTAATCATTATTGATCCAAAAAATTAAATGGATACATGAAAATAAACTTTATTCTTCAAATTATCCTGCATATATACAGTCACGAGGTCAATTGCAATGTTCTGGAAATTCGATTGGAACCTGCATCACCTGCTTGTTCTATTTGGTCACAACAATCAACCTCTCAAATTTCTTGCCTTAGATATATCGACAACCTTTTTCAGGACAAACTCCATCTCTAAATTTAATATTTTGATAGTTTATGATTACTGAAACTCGTATCAGTAAATCGTTGCTTGTTACAACTACATACTACAGGTCTTGCTAGTTAAATTATGCGGTAATGTGTTTCCATGGCTTTGTTACAGCAGAACCTCCGTACCGATATAGCCAGACGTTGCCACAAACTTGAATGACAAGATTCGAACCTCAAACCATAAGTACTACTCCATCTATGGATATTCTTAACTACGAATTGCAGCAATATATTATCCCAGATGTTTGTATTCAACTTTTTCCAACATTTTTTTTTAAGTAAAAGCATTGTTTTCAAGGTAATTGAAAGCTATTACAAACATATTAAAAATGAATACAGTTTTTATCACATCCTACGTAATGGAGATATAATCATTCTGAAGAAAACCAAATGTTTACGCATTATCAAGTAAAGTATACCTTCCATATAAACATAATGAAAAGTTGACTCATTCACTAATTGTAATTTAAGTAGATAAGCAAGTTATATTACTTATAGTTTATCAGCCAGGTACATACATACATATACAGATAAGACTGTTTAAACTACTTGCATTCACGGAAGAATGTACGCAGTACAGAAGTTGCAACGGAACCTGCAGCAATGGAAATTTACGTCGTATGTATAAATAAAGATAAAAACTACCATCAACGTATCTAAACTGATAAATTGAAGTCGAAACTTTATTACCTTTTTTAAATAAATGTGTCAAACATGTTTGAAATAAAACCGGCTAGTTTTAAAAACAAGGTTTATTAGACAAAATAGTCTTAAAGTTGTCTATATTTCGTTGAACATCAGTGTATACATACTTGTGTCTTCGAAGTCGATGATGCTATTTTCATCACGTCTGAATCGAAAACACTTCTCTTGGGAAAACCAAGTAAAACGCCCCTACTTTAGGCAATAGACTAGCTATATAGATGGACTAGCGTTCGGGAAATATAAACAAAAAAGAAAGGAAACCAAGAGCCAAGCGTTTTGGGCGTCTCACTTTATTTCTGGATTGAGGGAAAACGAGAAAAAAGTATATTAGTTTGTGATATGCCTCCGCGCTTATTAAGCTGTAGCAACTCTATTTTCTATATCGGCGAATAGTATTGTAATTGTTTTATTCTATGTTTTCATCCGAATTGATTTGGAAAGTTTAGAAATTGGATCATCGGATTTGAAATGGAACTCTGGAGTTTATACGTGCTTCGAATTGGAAATATGATGCAGAAGAAGTAAATGGGGGAATTAGGAGTATTGTAGATTATATATCTAACTAAATTATACCCTCGTAAAATAATTTATTCTAAATAGAATGCGAATGGAAATTGTTATTGTGATCTTATCTTGTTGCTTTCCTTAATTATGTATAATTCAATACATAAACGTCTTCGACTCTAACAATGCTAACATTGTATATCTTATAAACATTCATACATTTTAAATTTACATCAATTTACTTTGTTTGATCAATACATACGGTCTGAAACACGTTAACCACATTAAAAATTAAAATAAACAAATAAATACGCGCAAGCACACTCCGTATTTGAATTGTAAATTCGTACTCTCCGCAATGTGAATGCCATTTTCTTCCTACCGGGTACTCGCGATTCAACCTGACTTTCAAATTAATCTAATTACTTCTTCTGGAGGGATAAAGCAGTCGACAGATTTGAGTGCCCAACCGCGGCTATTCTTAGGCCGCGGAGTAAAGTAGTTAAAACGGTAAATGAATTGAGATTTTCGCGCTCGGGGAGTTCAATATACTGCGGATCGTGACAGCATCTTAATTATTACTATTAAGGAATATAAAAGGAGAATTCTGTGGGTGTGCTAATGTGTAAATGAGGAAGGAGTATGTACGGATAAGTAGTAGGTATTCATTTTTAGATTCATGTTATACGAACTCTAAGTATAAGCATCCTTAAGTTAGGTATAATAACATACCTGGTAATTGGATTTACTTTAATTAAATTTCTGACTTAATTAAGGGAGAACATAATATACTTTTTTTTTAATCTTTAACATTTGCGGATCGCCAATAATTACTCAACGTACCTTCCGTATTTCCGATAAGAAAACTATTTTTTCGTGGGTGCCGAATTTTCGGCAGACAGGTTCTGCATTGAAACGTAATCCTCAAGGTCGACGATGGATTGCTACAGACTCAGGAAAATAAGGCAGGCAGGATATAGACAAAATTGCAAGTACTGGTTTGAAAACAACCTCCACGAACTCCATCAACCACCACTCCATAGTACCAAAGTAACAATGTGGTGTGTTGTTTTTTAATTCCGTGTGATTAGTCCGTTTTTTTTTTTAAGAAAATGGCGAGAGTGTTGCTGCAAACAGCAATCGATATTGTGCCATGCTTCATGACTTCTTAGAACGAAAACTAGACGAACTGTTTAATTACCTTGCGAATGTGTGGTTATTACAAGATGACATGTCATTTCTTTGTATGGTCATATTTGGTGGCCACCACGTTCGCCACACTTAACGCCCTGTGATTTCTTTTCTGTGGGGCTATCTCATGTCCAAGGTATACCAACATCTCTCCTCAAACTTTAAAAGCCCTCAAGGAATTGATAACTCAAAAAGTTGAAGCAATCACGCCCGATATATGACTTGGAAAGTAATGAACGACTTCAGAGAATTGCTCAATTAACTCATCAACAATGGAGGCGGCTATTTCAGTAACGTATTGTTTAAAAAGCTTCGATGTTGCATGTTCTTAAGCGGAATTATGTGTAATCTTAGATAATAACAATAAAAATGTCCTATCTCACTTGGTTTCGTTTTTCTTAGCTTCCGTTATAGAGTCCTTTCTGCCGCACCCTATAGAACATGAAAAATTGAAGGTATTACAACAATTAAAGATGGCTTTCAATAGAAAGATACCAAGAGATTGTTGTATTCTTTTGAAAATAAATAATTAATTAATATTTCAAGGTTTACTGTTCATAAGTTTGATTTAGGTTCATCAACTAGAGTGCACTTTTATTCATGATGATCGGCTTTCATCCATTTTCGTAGTTTTAATAATAGTCGGTCTTGTTACTGGCCAAATTGACGGTGACCACTTAGAATTAATTTAAAACTTAGTTTAACAAGCCAGCCATTCTTCATTACAATTAATCAGCCCCTGTGACTACTATGAGGCCGTTGCAACTTATTCAGTTCTCAAGATTAAAACATTTGACTTACCTTCAAATTCTTGAAGACCAATACTGCAAACAGTTTAGCAAGATTGGTGACTACCAAAAATTAAATTCAATAACTCATAGATAAACACAAAAATACAAAACCTACTAACTCGACGTTTTGCCGCTAATATCAGTGGCTGCTTCAGGAGCAAACAGTGTGTCATTCGACGGGTCAACCGCCTTAGAGGCAAAAACTATCAGGTATGTGAAGGATGTGAGATGGTTATGATAACTCTACGTGTGGACCATACTAGAGGCAAAAATCTAATAGAGACTCAGACCGTGGATGCCTTCCATATCATCTCAATGGAGATGTTCTGTAAAAAACAAAATATCAAACATATACTTAATAGCATGCCCCAGAAGCAAAGGTCAAGTTGAAAAATTTTATTGAATTATATTGACAGTGATGACAGCCGCGGTTGGAAAAGACGGAAAGTGTGGGAACCCAAAAATTTCAAAGTTCAGACTGGGATTAACACTATTATCCAGACGGCAGTATACGACTTATGGTATGAGTTTAGACCAAGACTCAAATATAACAAACAGGGTGGCGAAAATAGATTTTTTACAAAAAAAGGTTTGGTAGAAACACGTTTAAGTTTAAGTTAGTTTAAAAGCAAAGAAATTCAATGCTGGGCACGTAGTTATAGTGGAAAACACCCTCTCAATCAAGGGTTTGACAAATGTAAAATTGGTGCAGGTCGAGTTTCAGTAATTCATCTTCTTGAAAAAGATGTAAGGAATCTTTTTATTTATTAGTTGGATACCAATTCTGGGTGTGGCTATTTTAATGTCTCTGAACCTACAGGTCATAGCAATGAATGATAATTATATTTGTCGTAAATCAGTTCCTGAACTTGGCTATGTGGCTATAAATTAAAATGTCAGCAAGTTACAGTGCTACTAGGCAGTTCCTGAACATGGGAGTAAAGTTAGCGCTAGCAAGCAATACTGTAATTCCTGAATTTGGCTATTGAACCTCCCAGAAGTCGCTGAACTTCATTCATTCACTAAATGAAAGTGTCAACAAGTTATAATGTTAGTAGATCCTGATCTTGGCTATAAAAATAAAAATTAGCGAGTTATACTGTTGAAGTCAGTCTCCAAACTTGGCTATAACTAATTTTGCTCTGCAGCTTGTTCAGTTCAATTAGACATTGGACATTGCTGGGTACCCAGCTTACAAGAACCTTTTAATAATGATCTTTTGTGCACTCCGGGTAACAACTTGTCTTCATTGAGTGATGCCCTTTCACGCACCAGGAAAATATTGATTCGTTTAATTTCGAATGGAAATTCTTGAGATAATTATGATACTTTCATATGTATGTTTGGATTTTCATGTAAATTTGAAGATAGTAGTCCGGAATCGTGCCTACGTCAGTATAGTCGAGTATGAGAGGAATTCCTTGTTTATACCGGAGCGCATATTTGTTTATCCCAACGAAGCGCATCATAGAGAGAATAAGGGAAAAGCAAGCAGGAAGACTTGATTGTCTGTAGCATAAAGATGGATACTGAATTGTTTGAGATTGTATTAATGAGTTTGTTTTGTATTAATTAATAATTTAATCAAGTTTGAAATATCTCATCTGTTATTAACTGAACAATATTGGTTTTGTTTTTGAATTATTTGATTATCGCAAGTAAATCGGTATACTGCACGAGTATGAGTGAAAGCCACGTTTAAGGTTTCATATGTTGGCCGAGGTTCCAGAAAGTTCATTTTAATGTCTCTGAATTATTTTTTTGATTTTGTTGATTCTCAACTATAGTTATAGAATATAGAAACAATTCAAATTAGATCAGCACCAATTCAAGACTAGGTCCGAATAGGTCACATCATTACAGCAAACCCGTCCAAATAAACTCAAAATCACGAAATGTATAATAATAATTATAACGATCCCGTTTAGGTACACATTAAGTGCACGTGTTGTAAATAATTTTACGAACGATTTTGCCGATAAGATTATAAAAATAAATAAATGCAATAATAAGATAATTTAAAATCTCCAAAATAATAATATTTGTCAATAAACAAAATTTTATTAAGTACAAAAAAAATCTAGGGAAGTACTAATTACTAAACAAACAATAAACAATTTTATATATATATTTTTATTATAAAATATTACCAACAAACATCGTAAATATGATAAAAACAGTTATATAAATAGCATTAACAAAATTTAAACACAACTAGTAATAATAAAATATAGGAAACCATCTACTCTATAACAAAACCTATTAACTATTCAACAAATATTAACTGCTTAAACAACCATTACAAGAACACAATTTAGAAAGGAGAAAAGTCCTCTTCTAGGTACAATAGCAATATTTACTTAACAAATACTGTTTATGCCTTCCACATCAACAGAAACCTACAATAAAACGAGACGCCACAATTAGTCCCTATAGTAAACAGACCAACCAAGATCGTCTGTCTTGATAATTTCGAACTATTGTTAGAGGAGTAAGGTCTAGTGATCTAACAAAATATTGATTTATGATGGGGGAACGGGTCTGGAGTGTCTGCCGGTACTTAATTATGTTTGTAAGTTCTTATCTAGGCAAGGTAGTAACCAAATTAAAAGAGAAGAGTTTAATAATGACGTCTCGGTATTACATAAATTGTCTAACAATAACTAACATTCCTTTTTACTTACTTTAGTATTTAACGCTAATAATTTGATCTATTTTAAACTTAACCAACACTATGATATATTGTAACAATTAATATATATGTATGTATATAAAATTTAATTGAAGACAATAGGTACCAAGAAAAATAACTAACAACGGCTTTATTGATAGAACGTCCAAGCATTTGTCTTGCCAGAAGGACAGTTATACTCTGCGTTTGGGCCTGCTGGAAGGACCACTTCATATTTAAAATCACACATTTTTAGGGCCTGCCAGAAGGACAAACGGACCCCCGTTCTATCATTAACAAATAAAACATTGATTAAGACTAAAGTATACGAAGCAGTCAATAGAAATTGATGCTTACGAATACATAGCAAGCCCCTTTTTGTCATTTGATAAATTGGAACAGTCAGTAAATGATTTGATATTGGGATTGTTCAATGCGAACAATCTAGTCAGTCGCCTGCGAGTTACTATAGCAAATTCATCAGTATGAACATATTGAACGCGTAAAGGAAATAATAATGGAGCAAAAAAGTTTTCTTGAAACTACATTTACAAACTATAATCACTATGACACTCCAGCATGGCATGCATTGAGCTTTTGTTAAGCCATTGAAAACAATTTATGGACAAATTGCGGATGGTTAGTCGACTGCAAATGTTGGACAAGTCATCACAATCAGTCATGTAGCTGGGCTCTTTGCTAAAGTCTTTGCTAAAGCTGCAACTGTAGAATTAGCAGGAAAAGCCTTTATAGTTACAGAGTTACATCTTTATAATGGAATAGTTTTTAAAGACGTTGATTTCCTACCATCAGAAGTAGGTAATCATCAAGAACTAGATTCAGCTTTTGATGATGATAACCACGTTTTGATCGAATTTCCAAATGAACAGGACCAATAGGACCAATATACTTAAGTAGAGCGGGAAAATGAGGCGGTTTCTTCAATATTACTGGGTTTCCTCGACCTAAGGAGGAAGAGTTACAGCTTAACATTAGTGTAATTTCTAATTCTTCATGTGATGATGATCTTCGCGAAGAGTTAACTTCACCATCGGATATAGTTTCATTTCCAAAAATAAAAATAGCTAGGAAACGGAAACGACAATGCATTAAATCTAATCGATTTACTTCAACATCAAACATGGAAAAACTAGTGCAACATTAAGCATATTAAGAAGCACAGTTAAAGGTAAAAGAACGGGAAGCAGCACTGAGGAAAAAAACCACGGCAAAAACAAGAAACCCAATATTATGAAGAATCCTCTTCGGACGAATCAGTAGTAGACGATGATAGATACGTTTGGCTGATTTCAATTTTAAGCGTAATTTAACAACTAATTGCAAGAATTGTTTTTGATTAAATAGTTAATGCTTAATGGTATAGATTTATGGATAACATGAATCGTCCTTTACACACAATCAACATGAATTTCGAAAACAAAAATTGACTGATGATGATGTCTTAATATTTTTTGATTGAAAATGGTATCCACTAAATTGGACACACTGCCTGTTAGACGCTTGGCAGTAGACTGATAGTTTGAATAAGATGATAATTCAAATGACTATGATGGTCTAAATATTTAATATTTATCATCTAAGGCCATCTCAGAGCATCATGTTTTAAGGTTCTAAGGTGTTCTAAGGTCTTCTAAGGTTTTCTATACCTTACGTACTAAGCACAAAAATATTTCTTAGATAGCATTATATTCATCTATATAATGTGATTTAAGATAACAGCAACGAATGAAGCTAAACTAAATTTGATGGCAGGTACTGCTACGTTGACCCCACGTTTATTAAAAGGAATTGGAAATAACATTCCTATCAAAGGTTTGATATGAGAAATGTATAAGTGATCGCAAAATGGCCAAATATTGCCAAAGCATACACTAGTGACCACAGTCTTGTGGAATTGAAAGCAAAACATCAAAAAATTTTAGTATCTCTAACTGCTGAAGAATTTAGCTGTACAATCCCAGCAGGAATAGCAGTCTTTACACGTTGTTTTATTCTTCAGTTGTAACAGTATTTACATTACTGAATTTTGTATTTATTTTCAAGCACTAGGATAGGATCTAGAACCAAAGGTACAGCAAAAGTTTAGCTGTTTTTCTAAGTTGTTTATCAGTATTAACAGCAATCCATTGAAACCTCCACCAGGGAAACGATTAAGGAGAACAATTTGTGCTGATGTAATTTTGCATGGATTTTAAAAAAGAAGAACAAGATGCAAAATATAAACATCTTATATGGATGACTGGAGATTATTTATAGAACTGTTGTTCAAAACTGATTACGCATTTTTATTGCCGCAATCAATTAATCAAGACCCTCTGGAAAACCGGTTTGGTTAAGTTCGACAGCTAGTACATAATGTGACAAGACCAACAGCAGCAATGTTACATGGTCACTATAAATCTCTGTTTATACAAAATTTTCCTGGATCCCATTCAATAGGAAACCATTGGGAAGGAGAAAATAATCTTGTTGGTTTCATTGGGAACACTATTAGAACCCAAACGTTTGATCAGGAACACATCTTGAATATTGCAATACCACTTTGTTGTTGGATGTTTGTACTTGATACTATAACAGTGGGAATAGATTCCTGAGGAACTCTGTGTGTGATACTTGCCACAGAAGATAATACTTCCTACTTTAATAATCTGCTTCTGATTATGCATACAATAACACTTTATCTTTTAATTCCTGAAATATTTCCACTTGTAGGTCAATAAAACAACAATTAATTAAATAACAATTTTTTGCCATGGTTTTCCCTAGTCCTTGAGAATTGTTAGAGCTTGACAAAAAAAGGATTGATATACGAATAATTCAAATTATTTCAATTTTTATAGTCGTATTAAATCAATATATCCTTCATTATTACTTGAGAATATAATTAAAATTTGATATATTAACGAATTCTTTGTTTTTTAGATAATTTTGTTGATAGGCATGACAATTTATATTTATATTATTAGTAATTTGACACATATTAAATGTCAATTTTTCCATGGAATAAATTGGTATTTAATTAATTGTTGTTTTATTGACCTACAAGTGGAAATATTTCAGGAATTAAAAGATAAGTACATAAAGGTCAGAAAATAGATATATTAATAACAGTTTGTGTAAAAACATTTCATGTTTAGTGTGACCAACCCTCGTCAGATATTAATTTGGAAAACAATGACAATAAACCATGATCAAAAGATCTTTTAACGATACAAAAATTATCGATACATCAACGTAGTATAATACCTCGCAGCTGACTGACTGTATTGTTGATCCGAACTAGGGACCACTGAAAAAAATGGCCCAGTCCAATAATAAACTCAGAATATCAGCTCTGATATAACACGCACCAAAACAACTACAAAAAAAAACTCTCCGTGTTACTCTAGCAAAATACTTGCACTGTTAAAAATCTTTATGAATAATTACACTTTTCTTTCTTTAGATTATCAGAATCTACAGTATACTACGAGCAACTTTTGTGAGGACTACTCCTACTATAATGCGAAAAATAATCAGTGAATATTTCATATAATAATGATATTGGAAACCTGTGCAAGTTAGCTGCATTATACAAAAACTTGGCCACAAATTAAACAAATTTTTTGTATTGGATTTTAGACATGGGATTCCCAATAATAATAACCCACATTTTTATTGGAATCAATAAATGATCTAGTAAAGATATAAATCTCTCTAGTAAGATATAAATTGATTGAGCTGATTATTTTAAATTAGGTGGCAATTGTTGCCTCCAAAATTCCTGCCTCTTATTCAGAAAATCAACAGCATTCTTAATAGAATCCATTATCTGATGGTTATCTTCCTTAAACTTACAGCTAATATCCGGATTATTCAGCAAATTATCTAAGAACTCCTTGTCAGCTCCTAATTCCCTCAACAGTTTACTTTTCCTCGACGGTTGTCGACGTTTACCTCCGGTCGTCGTCACCGTAGTCGTTTTAATCGTTTTATCCGACTTATTATCAACAGTTTCCGGGGAAGTACCGCTGATTCCCGTCGTCGATTGCGTCTTATTTGACGTACTCCCCGTGCTCTGTTTAGCGCTGCATCTCGTCGATGATTTAGAAGCGTTGGACGAGCGCCCCGAACCCGGAAACCCACCACCGATCGCATTCTCGATAGCCTTTTGCGCTTTCTGGATGCCCAATTTGAATCCTTCGTGTTCGGGACGTAATCTAAGGCCGCGATGATAGTACATAAGGCTGTGTTCGAAGTCGCCGAGGTAGTATAGGGACTCTGCCTTCTGATATATCGCCTTAATAAAGCCCTTGTCGATGGCGAGGGCAGTTTCGGCGTCCTGCAGTCCGTTCTCCGGTTGACCCAACAGCAGATAACACTTACTCCGGGCGACAAGGGCGTTTTTTTCTGTCGGATTCAATTCCAGTGCCTGGAAATAACGTATAAGTTTCATTTATACTGGTTTGTATGTTTTATTGAATAAATACGAGATAGAGGAGGTGATTGAAATTGATTGTGTGTGCTCTACGGGATGGTTTTTATCTTTAATTTAATTCTCTTTCTTTCTGCTTTTTGTTCTGTCAAGAATGTGACAAAAGGAACGGTTTCTTTTCAAATCACGGGCAAAAATATTCACAATAGAGAGCCAAATTTGTCTCATTCGTTCTTGCTTTCTTTGTAATGAACAAATGAACAAAAATCTTTCATCTGAAATTAAGCAGTACTCAGGATATTAGCTCTTTTGTGAAACTGAGGAGGTTGGTACGGTTTATACACTAGTAACGCTAGTGAAACTTGAAGCTTTCGCTCTTGATATTATTAGAAAGAAGAAGCACTCTGTATAAACTTACCATAACAACTTTATCTACAATAAATCATCAACCAAATAATTTTGATCTTGTTTGAAGATATAAAATTTTGTCAGAATTATTTCTGGTAAGCAATCTTTAATCAAATAGAGAAAAATAAAGCGAAATAAGGAAACTAAGAAATCTGACACCACCCGACAACATTAGAATTCGCTTAATTTGGACCCGTATTTTTCTCCGTACATTATTAAAATTATTTTAGTTAGCCAACTTCATGTTGGTGAACCATGTTTGCTGATATATTAAAATAATTTGGAACTTTGTTTTAGGTACGCCACTTTTTCAGCAGAATGTTTTTAAGAAAAATTTCTTATTCTAATGGAAAAAATATTAATCTAATTCTGCGTCAAGAATTTCATGTTAAATAATAATTTTAGGTAATATTACTTTCAGCACTACCGTATATTCGAAATTTAATTGTCAACTACAAGCAATAATACCTATCACCAAAAAATTTCTCACAACCTTTCCTCCCCGACACAAGTTGTCTAGGTTCCCACCTTTTCATGTATAAATTTCAAAATTAACTGGATAACTGGTCTCAATACAGCCCACACTGTGAAACTTCTTTTGATAGACTTCATGGGCAATGTATTCTTTTTAACAATAGAGTTCTAGATGGTGAATATAATTCTCAAAACTTCTTGTATTGTTGTTCAGATGAATCTATCACAAAAGAAATGAAAGCCTTTTCAAAGTGATTCCTCTTGCAAAGTCTGTGTATATGAAAATTGTCATTTTCAGACCAAAAAAGTTTCATGTTGGGCAATTGATAAAAACTAGAAAGCTGAGGAAGGCCTTCAGTTCTTCTAAACTTATTTCTATATGCAGGCCCGCAGCTAAGCTATAGTACAGTAAATATTTTATTAAGTATACCTCGTATCATATGCATGATATACTTAATTATATTTCAAAAAACATATAAAACACAAAATTAAAGATATTAAGGTAAATTAAAATTAATTACAATTGTACAATACAGTTTATATTTTTTTCACTTTTAGTTTAATCGGCAATACGTCCAACTTTTTTTTTAAACGGAACGCCCAGATTTTTTAACACTTTTGAATGCAAAATAAAAAACTACGTTCAGGAAGTATTAAGATGTTTATTTTTATTCACAAGAAAACAGTTAAAAAATTAGAAAAGTGTCCTAATACAGAAAAAACAAGATACCTTTGAAAAAAGTTGTTGTTTAGTGTTTGCATTCTTTTTGCCGTTACATTTGACAGTTTTAAAAGCGTTTTAACTTTTGCATCGCTATAAATTTACTTATTTTAGACATTGACACATTTGAAAATGGCAGTAAAACTTAGTGAATCAGAACGAATTGAGATATTAATGATGCGTGGGTACGGTGATCGTTCTTTTGAAGAGGTTCGTATTTTGTTTAATACTGTTTATCCGGATCGTCACATTAGTAAAAGTACTGTATGCCGAACAATTCAAAAGTTTGAAGTCTTTCGTCAGGTGAAGGATTTACCTAGAAGGGGACGTCCATTAACAGCAACAGATGAAGAAACTAGTTTGAATGTGTTATTTACAGTGGAAGAAAATCATCACGTGTCCACAACAGAATTAGGTCATATTCATGAGATCTCTCAAAAATCTGCTCATAAGATTCTTAAATCAGCAAGAATGAAAGCCTATAAAATGTATCCTGTCCATGAGTTAACTGAAGATGATCCAGATCGTAGACTATATTTTTGCGAAACAATGACGGAATTGATCGAGCAGCAGCCTAATGTTTTAGATCACATCATTTTTTCAGATGAGGCAACGTTTTGTCTCAACGGCACTGTGAACAGACATAATTGTCGCTACTGGTCAATTGAAAATCCGCATTGGATTGAAGAAGTCCATACACAGCGTCCTCAAAAGGTGAATGTCTGGGCTGGTCTTGTTGGAAACAACATCATAGGACCATTCTTTATAAGAGGAAATTTAAATGGCAACGTCTTCTTAAATTTATTGCGAAATGAGGTTGTTCCAGCAGTTGCGGCCCTCTTTCCAAATGCAAACATAGGTGATCATCCTAATGCACATTTTTGGTTTCAACAAGATGGAGCTCCCCCCCATTTTGCCCATAATGTCCGCGATTATTTGAATGAAATCTTTCCGGAACGTTGGATCGGACGTAGAGGAGCAATCGAATGGCCAGCACGTTCGCCAGATCTCTTGCCATTAGATTTTTTCTTTTGTGGTCACTTGAAATGTCAAGTGTACAAAAATCGTCCCCACAATCTTGAACAATTGGAAGAGAGAATAGTTCAAGAAGCCAATCGCATCACTTCAGAACAAATACAAAATTCAATAAGAAATTTTACTGACCGTTTACATTTTTGTCAAATTGTAAATGGAGAGCATTTTGAACAATTATTGTAATCGCAACCTGAATAGACTGGTATCTTGATTTTTCTGTATTAGGACACTTTTTTAATTTTTTAACTGTTTTCTTGTGAATAAAAATAAACATCTTAATACTTCCTGAACGTAGTTTTTTATTTTGCATTCAAAAGTGTTAAAAAAATCTCGGCGTTCCGTTAAAAAAAAAAAGTTGGACGTATTGCCGATTAAACCGAAAGTGATAAAAATATAGACTGTATTGCATAAAATGCATTTATATTAACTATACCCCATACCAAATTTCAGAAATCAAAATTTTCAAATAACAAAGTTATTCGACCGTTCCGGGACTTTTTACTAACGCTGTATGTAATTGAACATTATGATTTTTATGACACTCACCTGCCCCTAAAATAATTATCATGCCCGTGCTTTTCCTTTAAGAACTAATCATCAATATACATACTTGCCGCTTGTGTCTCTAAAATGCGTGCAAACGTATAGAAGTGATTACCAGCTATTACCAACTAAACGCTATTTATCATAATTTCTAATTAATTTAATTAAAAAATGGCTTTTATGGAGTTTTTAAAAATAGGATAAAACATCTTATTCCATAAAAAAAACCCACCGTGATGATGCTCTTTGAATGACCTTGTATAATATAAAATATTAAATTATTTCTCATATTAAACAATTTTACAACTTAGGGAAGTTATATTCATACTTGAATTTTTTAATAATAGAGTTAAATTCTTCTCATTTAAACTCCTTGAAACTGTATTTCTGTTTACATTAAATCGAGTTCCAGTATGTCACAAAAACGACTATAAACTTTTTTTTTTTGCTAATACGTCGCCCGTAACATTATACCTATGCACAAAGCAGTTGGATTTTAGACGGGATGTGGCGAATATGCTTTCGCTATTCATTTAATTTAATGTAAATTGTAAAAGTGATAAAAATAAACATTTTTTTAATTAACTTAAAAGTGTGTGAAAATTAGTGCAGTGTTACATCAGACCAAAGAGTGATCTAAGGTAGGTCAAATTATTATTTCTACAAAACATTCCTAAAAATATTTCCTTTGTTTAATTACTTGATAACAGCGTTATATCCAAAAAAATTGTATTCGTTTTACATTAAATAAACACTGCAGCATGTGACTAAATGGATCGGTAATTCTAATTTTGAATTTAATCCGTGCAAATTATTTAATTTAAGGTATGAGGTATGCCTTTCAAGCGTATTACATATTAATAAGTAATAAATGTGTCTTCACTTTTGTGGAATTTTCAAAAATAAAATAGGACTGGTTATTCCATTAAAAAAAATAATAATAATAGAGTTAAATTGTCGTCATTTAACCTGTAGAAACTGTATTTTTGATGCTTACATTAAATCGAGTTCCAGTATATCACAAAATCGATTTCAAACTTTTTTTGGTGATGCGTCGCCCTGTAAGGTTTTGGTTAAGATAATAGTGAAGATGTAAGGGTGATAAAGTTAAAATTTGTTTTAATTAACGTAAAATAGTGCGAAAATTAATAGAGTGTTGTATAATTATACCATAGTGTCATTTAAGTTGGTAAGTCAAATTATAGTTTTTATAATTATAATTTCCAAAACTTTTATTATCATGCCTGCTTTTTTCAATTCGTCTATCGTTAAAAATTTGGAATTTGTTTAATATTAAAAATACAAATAGCTTTTCTAGTTGCAAATTCATTGATGACATCACTTAGCCAGATTTGATAAACGACTCTAAGTCATTGCACTCCGTCAATAGTTTTTTATAACTTTTAATTTGGAAGAAGACCTTTCTCCAGTAGCGAGTAACAAGAATTTTGAGAGCTACATAAACATAAGTTCGAAAAAGCAGAATATAAATTATTTGCTACAAAATAATTTAGAATTGCCATAGGCGTTGTGTCCTCACTTACCAGTGATTTAAAAGTATTTATTTCTTCGAACAGCTCTGCACCATTAATGTATTTGTCGTTTTCGTCCGCTAAATATATGTCTAAATCGTAAAGGCTTTTTTTAACTATTTCGTGATCAATATTTCTAATATCTAGTAAAAAATTAAAAACAATAGCATGCTCTCTCACATGGTTAAATCGCTGTTCGATAGATTTTTTTGTGCAATCAAGAATAGTAAAATTAAAAAAATATTTAAAATGATCTTTAGGGTTTACCACTGGTTCATCTGTCGGCTCATATACAAAAAGACGGTTTTTTTTCTTCTAATCCTATTTGTAGAAACTGGTGGGGAATCGATATCTTCATCAATTTCATTGCTAATAATTTTTGCCTTTTCCATTAAAATATCAAAATTTTCATCTGTTCTCTGAGTGGAAACAAATTGGATCAAATTTTGTAAAGCGTTAAGACACTTCTTTTATTGTTGTAGACGTGTTCTGAATGAGTTTACTGACAACGCTTATCTTTTCCAAAAGACAATGCCATATTGTTAAGGAACAAACGAATTTAAAAGATTTAATTTTTGTAGCCAAAGAATCAGCAGTGTGTCTTCTATTAGTATCCCTGGACTGATCTGTAGATAATTCCATTAAACTATCATATACTTTGGGGTAATTGGTAAAAGAGAGGTCTGATAGCTTTTATTCTACTTTCCCAACAACTTCCTGATACAGGTTAAATATTAAGAGAACTGACATTTGATTTTTATATATTCCATTTATACAGAGATGAAGAAAAAAAAATATACTAAAGAACGTTAAACTTTCATTGACTGATTTTGCAGCATCGTTTACTACTAAATTTAAAGTATGTATGAGTAGCACAAGGAAACGAACGTAACTCTAGGATTAACGGCAATAATACGGTTCTGTATCCCAACATTTGCGCCACGCATATTAGAGCCATTGTCGTATCCTTGGCCACGCATATCCTTAATATTTAAATTAAATTTAGGTAGGGTAGTATCAGTCAAATACTCGAAAATTCCTTCACCTATGTTGTCGATATCAAAGGGAAAAAATCCTAAAAACCTTTCTCTTATATTTGCCACACCCTTTGAGCAATCAAGGAACCTTACAATAAAAGTTAACTGCCCTGTATGACTTCGATCAGGAGTACTACCCATAATAATTGAATAATATTTAGCATTCTCAAGTGCATTTCTTATATTTTTTTGTAACAGCATCACCTAGGAGATTATTAATTTCATTTTGAAAACCAGGGCTAATATAATGAGGCATTTGTGTTTTCAGTTCAAGAGATTTTTTTACATTTGTTAAATGTTCTCTCATTACCGGATCAAACTGACCAATCATTTCTATTGCTTTCAGAAAATTACCGTTATTGCATTCATATAATTTGCTAAAATAACTCGGAAACGCTAAACATTGTCTCACCAACTACTGAATAATTGTCTTTTGATAATCGCATGGCATCGTTTTTTTTTCTAAATTAAATAATTTTTGCTGTTCGGAGTCAATTGTCAAATTTAATTTTGGCGGCCAAATCAAACTAATTTAAACAGGATTTTAAATGAGAAGTAAATGTTGCATGACGTTTTAAATTAATTTAAGAGTGGATCTAATCCCTGTATCCATTTTTACTGGTAAGAGCTATATCAGAAGAGCAAAACAATTTATAACAAAAGTAAAAAATTGCAAAAACTAACCACTCTCTTAATACTTTTTGAAGATTTGTTAAAATTCTAAAGTAATAAGTTTTGATTCTTGAAGCAAATAAAATGTTTCGGCTAAGAATTTTTTTAAATAAATAACTGTTATTAATAATTATAAATAAATTATGTTATTAATAATTAATGTTAACATTTAACTTCCAATATTACATATTCGTACACATTATAGCGTGATTAAACAACAATACATTAAATTGAAGACATATTCATATAATAAATTCTATTTATAGCGAAGTAAGATGATATACTGGCTGATAATTCGGTAATAAAACTAGCTTATCTCTACCATATTCCTCTTCCTGTTTCTCTTTTTGATGTAGAAAAAATGGAAGCCGCAGTAAAATAATAAGCATCTAATTATCTGCTTTGTTTAACAATTTATAATACAATTCTTGCTGTCGTTGTTTAAATAAAACTGTCGACACGTAATATTATCTATAATAACCAGGATATTGTTCTCGGTTCCTTCTGACAGAAATAACCGTATACATATTTTAATTATAGAATATTATTTGTTGATTGAAATTTATTATCATAAGCGATTGATATTATTGGAACTTTAAGTGCAAGTAAAATTTATTAATCTATTAATTATGCATTAATTGATTGAACTAAAGTAATAAACCGATTTTATTAAATTCATGTCAAATTGTAGATTGTAGATTTCCCATACTACAGCTTGCACATGGTTATTGACTCTGAATTAAAATTACAACAAAAAGCTCTTAACATACATATATCTACTGTAAAGTAGAAAGAGTAGGTATGTACATAAAGATATAAAATATGCAGACAATATTACAGGGAACATGTCATGAATTAGAATTAAACGCAGATCGTATATTGCCGATAATTTTATATATCCCATACAAAAAAAGTGTGACGTCGACCA
Source organism: Holotrichia oblita (assembly GCA_023690525.1). Lineage (NCBI taxonomy): Eukaryota > Metazoa > Arthropoda > Insecta > Coleoptera > Scarabaeidae > Holotrichia > Holotrichia oblita. Next base: position 13,936,776 of record CM043017.1, read on the forward strand.
TAATTTTTACTTAAGCAGTACTTGAGTGAGTGGTTTCCGTTGTTAAGGACCATTATCGCTTATCGTCGCATTGTCATCAAAGTCTATATTGGTCATCACAATCGGTGATTAAAATGGGCATCTTCGGATGAATTTGTACGTAATACGTTTGCAGCAATTTTTTATTCTTGGAAGAAATTTGATTTGGAATTCTAAGTTAGGCTCATTATTAATGTGTTGTACGTAAGGATATATCTAATAGGTTCTAATTATAAATAAAAGTGACCTTTTAATAGAAAAGTAGTGTTAGTCATAGTTTTAATTTGTTTATTTTGGCGATAGTAATTGTGTGTCTGCAAATATATTTTATTAGACGTTGAATCATTGTGCTATCTTCGGAAGCTATTCATTTCGTAATTGATCCGGAAAGTACGTAATACGTAAATGTAAAATGCGAAATTTACTTCTTGTAATTTTATTATATTCAAAAATTATAGTTGCCGGTAGTTGTGTTAACACATTTTCCGGTCAAATATAATTTTATTATAGGTTTCAAAAACTTGATAAACAAATTTCTCATCTTGGTACTACATTTATATTGCTATCGTAATTTTGCAGGGATTGCAAACTTAGCAAAAGAGAACTATAACATAAATTAGATTAGAAATAATTGTTAGAATAAGACAACTTCCTACGCAAAAATAGCGTTGAGTGCTTTTTATTTAGTTTTCCTTAGCGGTTTTAAAAACAAATAATACAACGACAAACTGTGCTACAAAATAATAAACAACAATGTTAAATTGCTCAAATAAGTCACCATCGTTTACAATGCAAAGTTGACACCGTCTCTGAATATTATTTCTTTGTTTTTTGGGAAAATTTTGGGATTAATGCTATTAGATGCTTCAAGTATTGCTTCTTGCAATTCTTTAATGTTAGCGTATGTAGGAAAAATAGAATCTATGCTATTTTTTACAGTATTCCACGAAACATATCAGGAGAAATTAAATCAGATGATCTTGAAGGTCGGCCAAATATTGCGATTTTCATCATGGTGTTAAGTAGTGTCCTAATGTCACCGTAAAAGGTTTTCAATGAAACATGACAAATAAAATTTGGAAATCGATTCTTACTGAGCTTTTGAACCTGCATCTTTTTGTTAATTTGACCGCCCCTCTATGTCTTCAAATACAAAAGTTATCCATGTTGTCCCTAGGAAATCCGAGGACCCTGTATATACCTATACATCCCACCAAGGATAATGTATTGAATATTGTTTATTTATCAAATCTGAGATTTCTATGTTCAAGAAAACATAACGCGTCTTTAAAAAGCTCCATTTTGGCAGACAGAATTTGAAATTTAAAATACCTAATATAATTAAGAATATGGAATAAGAAAAATGGTGGGAGAGTTGGTTCAAAGATAAATTATCAGATAAGATACATAGAATTTGAAAGGAGGGAAAAAGAAACTCAAATCTGCACCATCACAAGAAACAACAGTTCTGCAAGACTTAATAATGCTTAAAAATATTAAAACGATAGTAAGTAATATTTCGAAAACATCATTTTTTCCTAGAAGCAATCAAATCGACGAAAGTTAAATATATACAGGGTTTCCACGGCCAAGTGGGACATAGGGAGAATACATATAAAATCGGTTTTCGGTGAATATTATCTCCCTAATACTACTTCATTCAAAATTAAGGGCCGCACATTATAACTGGGTTAACAATGAACATCTCCACAATCATAGTACAAACAAAGTGATTTTAATAAAGCCAAAAAATTATTATTTTTAAATCTATTGTTCGTGAATTCCTAATAAGGCTTTTAACACGTGAGTTAGTGCAAGCGTCCATGGCGCAATGGTTCGCGCGACGGCTTAATAACGCAAATGCGCGGATTGTTTAGGGTTCGAATCCCGGCAGATCAGTTTTATTTTTAATTGTTTATCTCCAACAATAATGCTACAAATTCAATAACACTACAAAAATCAGAGATTTTGAAGACTATAAAATCGATTTTTTGAGGATTAAGGTAAATAATGAATAATTTTTACAATAACAAAAATGATCACGTGCTATTATTCGATTTTTAATTGTTACTAACGACGAATCATTTGTCAAAATAAACAACAAAACTTAATCAAGATTAAAAAAATAATAATAAAATTATTTCTCGGATTCGAACCCCAAACAATCTGTGCCTTAAGTTATTAAGGCGTCGCGTGAACGTCTGCGCCACGGCCACTTGCACTAACTAACGTGTTAAAAGCCTTATTAGGAATTCACGTACAATAGGTTTAAAAATAATAATTTTTTTGGCTTTATTAAAATGACTTTCTTTGTACTATGATTGTGGAAATGTTCATTGTTAACCCAGTTATAATATTCGGCACTTAAATTTGGATGAAGTAGTATTAGGGAGATAATATTCACCGAAAACCGATTTTACATGTATTTTCCCTATGTCCCACTCGATCGTGGAAACCCTGTATATTGCTCTGTCAAACACAACAGAAACAAAAAAGTCCTAAATAAGATCCTCTTACCTTAAAATGAATGTGTGTGTGTGTATGTATGTATGTGTGCTTTAAAATCCAAATTTTGTCCTTCCTTCGTTGGAAAATTGTTTATCCTGGGTAATATCCCCTTAGGAGCTCTTATTCTTTCTGCTTTTGTGCATGGACTCTGCCACCAATTTTATTTTCAAATGTGCAGTTTCTAAATCGTGTCTAAATCACTTTTATGTATATTTTTTATTAAATTGAAATTTTTTGTTGATTGTTTTCTTCTAGTCAGATTCAATTCTGTTTAGTTCCAAGACGGTGACGTCATCCCACACTAGATTTCTAATTTTCTTGTACTACATGTTTGTAATTTTGTAATCGATGCCTAAATCAAATCGTATTGTTATATTACGATAATTTTTTTGCTAAAATAACATTTGCGTCTTTAATTTTTCAGCTTAACCAGCACCATTTGAACCATTGAAAATCCCATAAATTAATGAAATTAATAGAATATAATATAATAATACGAACTGATATGAACATATTAGAATTATTGAGCGTCTTCCTTGTGAGAAATAGATTTGAAAAGTCACTCTAGAGGGTTCTCCTGTACACCTCCTTTAGACAACAATTATCGAACCATCTTCTATTATGCTAACACATATTATTGGTGTCTAATTGGAAATATTTGGTTTCCTAAATTTTTTTTCCTGAATCAACTGCATTGATATGTACACTGATGGAGTAAAAGGCATGAATGGCATAATTAAAACAACTTGTTGAAATATCACCAAAAATTGCATCTATGAGCAGGCACTTGCTGCAAAAAATTATCCCCTGGTTATGTGAATGCTGTTAATGTGGTGCTCTATTACATGCAGCAATTAGGTAGCCGTCAAGAATAAACATATTTAGCCGTATTTATTATGCTGCTTAAAACTGCTTATTTAAGCGAGATTCTTATAAAACTCAATGAAATTAATTTAAACCTTTAGAGCAAACAAGATCATGTATTTATACCTCATCATACTGTTTTTAAGAAATTAAATTGTTAGAATTCTAGATCATGTGTGTATGTTCCAACGAGCTTGATTGCTTCTCAACAAAAAAAGATCTTTTACTAGAGAGAAAGAGGGAGAGAGGTTGACATAGACATATTCAGCACCTGAAAGGTTCCAATGAAGCATTTTTATGAAGTTTAAATGATGAATATTCTTAATTGCCGCAAAAAAGTAGCGTTGGTATCATTTTCTATCGACATAAAATAAATATCACAATAGGCTTGATGCAAAGCCTGAGAATTCAAGTATTAGCCATAAACCTAAAATTAAACATATTTGCCCCAACAAAAAGTAGTACCATCCGTTTCATTTTTCAGTTTTGGAAATGATTCCAATCCATTTACAGAATGTTAACTTGAATCACATTATTGAAGCAAATCTGGAGGTTTACGATAAATGTTGAGATGAACAAGAGTTAAAATTGAACCTGAATCATTCACATCAACTTAAAACAATATCACTATAGAAACATCTGAACTTGGTCCCTCAAGAAGTCAAGCTACTGAGCTACTGATATATCAAAACCGCAAAATATTGCCCACCTGGGACTTTCTGCATAGTTAGGAGTCAAAAATTATCCTGTCGTTTAAAGTGTTCGTTTTGGAAGTTTTTACTATGTCGTAGACGACCTTTTATGTTTTTATTAAACATTTTTATAAGAATTTTTACTATTTTTTTTATTATACCAAATCAAATTGTAAAAGAATTAGAAATAAATTCTCACTTACGTGCAGCTTGAAGGTATAAATTTGGTATACGTTAAATAAAAATATTGCGGACAATTCACCGGCATAATTTTAATAAGAACCTCAAAAATTCACCATATCGTTCAGATTAATTCAAATTATTTTCTTTTAAAGAATTTGTTTTTGATAATTACATAAATAATCCATCTTCGCATACCTGTACAAAAGCATATATTTTCTTAGGTTTCATATCTATCAATAGATGGCGCTACTAGTTCTATGATTACTTCTAAAAGCAGGATCGGATTAAAGAACATTTTCAAAAATCTAAAAAGAAAAATTTTAAATATTAGTTTGCTCTAGAATAAAATTAAAAAATTAAAAAGCATTAATAATTAAGCATGTATAATATTAAAAGCACAATCTTAACCTTGTTCATAAAATCGAGAGCAATCGGCAGATCTCCCCTACCCATTTCGTAATTCCCCAAAGCCAAAAACGTTCCAGGTTCAGCTTCCTCGGGGATGGCCAAAGCCTTAGAACGATCCTGTTTCCTCTTCAATTTCAAAGATTGCTTAATATCTCTGGAACCGGCGGCTACCGCAGCAGCCCTATCTTTATCTGTATAGACCTCTTCATGTCTGATCCTGCTCCTCCTCCTCTTCCTCAATCCTTTCTTGTCAACTTCTTTCTCAATCATTTGAACGCCGACTCTTGCCTGACGATGCTCTTGAGCAGTCGGCGTTGGTTTGGCTGGTTTCTCTTCTTTCTCACCGGTTGCCACTTCTTGAATCACTATTTCTGGTTTTACGAGTTTGCCCGGGGCTCGGCTTTACCCCCACTTCCGTCGGAACCGTCGTCCTCCTCATTATCCAAATTAATTCTGACGAATCTCTGCAAGAGTTCGCTGTCTCTGCTGATGTCCAATCGGTGTGTGGTTGTCGCCGGGGTACTGACTGTTACATCATCCATAATTTTTTTTTTCGATGATCTTGCGATGATTTTTTTTTGTTGTTCGTTTAGCAAGCGACTTTATGACGCGATAAACTTGTCACCGGTTAATTTACGATCTATAATATTTTTATATGGAAATGTCACGATCGGATTTTATTTGTACTTAATTACGTAATAAAGGGGGTTCATTATTTAAGGTGGATCGTTAAAAGACGCGAAATTTTTCACCTCTGGTGACGAGTTAAGAATCGTAGATACCGAGAAAACTAACACTTTAACCGTT
>CM043017.1:13942755-13965055 GCA_023690525.1 Holotrichia oblita
GGAAGATTCACAGGACTTCATTTTCCAACAACACGGAGCTCCGCCCATAGGCACCTTGATGTACGAGGCTCCTTTCCTCAGCGCTGGATAGGTCGGAGGAGAAATGAAGACCTGGCTCAACACTTCTGGCCACCGAGATCTCCTGATCTAACCACATGTGACTATTTCTTTTGGGCTTATGTTAAGGAATTTGTGTTTACGTTCCACCTCTACCAGTAACTATAGACGATTTGCCAAATCGTATCACTGCTGCCGTGCACTCAGTAAAAATAGATATGTATACCTTCTCGTGTTTGGAACGAGTTTGTCTACCGCACAGATGTTTGCCATGTATCAGACACGTTGAACATTTATAATAGAAAAGAAAAACTGAAACTTCCTCTTCCCATTGATATGTACTTTAATAAATACGAATTTTAAAAAATGGGTCCATCATTTAGAATAACCCTGTATATAGAGACATACGCAAGCGATTAGGAGATCTTAGCCTTCACTTTTCTAAGTTTCTAGTACATTACTCCAAAATTTTGCAAAATAATGTTAAAAATTAGTTTGTCTTGTTGTTACAGACAGATCAATATCAAAACTTGAATAATTTAAAAGAAAAATACCTCTGTTTGTGGGGAAAATTAAAATTTTTATTTTTATTTAGGAAAAGTGCCCCCCCCCCCCCCCCCCCCGTTACCCTCTCTCCCTTCCCTGTCCGGTTTCTAGAAATTGTTCTGGGTTTCTTTCCAATTTTGTTTTTGAGTCTCGAACAATGCACGTCAAATTGAAAAGAAGCTAAAGAAAAACTTAAAAATTTGATATTCAAAAAGAGAAGATCGCTGAAAGTTAATTTCTTAACAAAAACAAACCTAAAACAACTTCCTCAACAGCTGATAGGGCAACAAAATGTTGTTCTTCTCAATTGTTTTCACACTGTTGAACCGCTATAACTGATTGTATCAATTTAGTCCTACTAATCTTTTAATATTCTTTTGCAAAACTTTGAAATAATCTAAAGTAAACAAGGAACAATCGGAAACAACCCTCTAAAATTTTATCTGGAAAAAATGATAGCTCAGAGAAACTTCGTTTGTCTAGAATAACCTTAAAGAACTCTTAAATGTTCAACTGGTGGAAAGCTAAAACATTGGAACAGCATTTTCAGATTAGAACAATTTTCATGTTTCCATGGATTTTATTGCCATGCCTTCTCAATTATTTAAGATTTGGTCTCTTAATAATGGAACCATGTTTGGAACAACTAGAATAATAACTTCAAATTTTGAAAAAAAAGTTTAAGCTGTGCTAAGATTATTGGGCTAAAAACTGTCTCAGTTCCTAAAGACTTGATGGAATTAGCTGATTTTGGCCATGTTTAAATTGGATTTCCTTCATTGTAATTAGTAGGAGGAAGGTTTAGGTCTAAGTGCAATTTATATAAGCGAGAGCTCTTTCAGGGCTCCCAGGTTGCTTTAGGTGTAATAATTATAATTCAATTCTTGGCCAAAAAGAATCTGATTGGCTGATACAAAAAATGTCGAGAAATAATAACATTTTGTCAGTTTGCTCATTTTGGAAGATTGAAAATTAGATAATTTTCTAAGGGCGTTTTTGTCGTTCTAAAGATTTATTCCAAAATTTTTAGTCTTCTACCATGTGTAGCTCATAATATAGTAACAATAATCATCTACTGAATACTTTCAAAGATATTAGATTTTCCAAGAAATTTTTCGATGGTTGTATGGATGCAAAGCTTAGACTATTATAGCTGTCGCGTCAGCGACGAAAAAAACTTAAAACCTGTTGTACTATCAAAAGAAAAGGGAAAACGAATTACGTTCAACAATCTTTCAATAACTCCTCTCTACCCCCGTATGATTTACGAGGAAAAAGTACCTGATCCGTGTAAGTTACTGCTTCTTGTATTCAAGAAAGCAGAGATTCCCGCAGTGAGTTCGCACCATCTGATCTTGAATAAATTACATGTCGTAGCAGAGCATGAGTAGCTGTAAAACGAAGCCAATTATCCTTGCGAGGCGTGTTCACGGCAGGTGCGAATATGTAAATTTCTTTTCGATTTCCAACCAAAATGGTTTTCTGATTGCTCGTTTTCATACGACTCTCACACGGGCAAAGAATAACGACGAAACGGTATTCACAACTTGTTCTTTTTTTTTCTCCATCATCCTTCGTCGATCTATTGTCGCGTTCAATGGCACATCATTCAGCTCTTTATAAAATTCTGACGTGTATATAGCTTTTGTGGAGTTTCTCTATTAAACTTGCTCTTTTTTATGTAATGGACTTTTCATTTGCCCAACACAAGAATTCCTAGAATTTCATTGTGGTAACGTACGGAGGTATTATAGGGAAGAGGACTTACGCATAAGGCTATTGTTAAGCAGTTAGTTACATCGAAATCGCCCCGAAATTTATATCGAATTACCGGGGCAAACCATCTGCATGATTACCCTAAAATAATATACCGATTAACTCATAACCATTACGGGTTTATCAAACAGAATTTAAATTGCCCGCACGCCCAACGAAAATTACACGCTTCAGCGTGTACTAAACTATTCTTCCTCAAAAATAATTTACGATCGTATACGTTTAGTACGCTGTAGGGCCTAAGAGGACGTTTTAAATGAATGTTTATAATTAGGTATACATTGTTGTTTACTGATATTTGCACACCTAGAAGATTGTACAACGAGACAAAAATTTATCGAATCATAGTGTTCCAAAAATGTCAAAAATTTTCTTTGAAACTTGCAATCCAATTTTCCAATTAAATTGATGATATTATTTTTGAATAATCCTATGCTTAATTAACCTAAATTCAATTGGCAATACTAATGTTCTTTAAAACAAGATATAATGAGGCGCCTACTTAAAAAAAAAATACAAATCTCACGTAAACGATTCAATTAAATGAACGAATCGAGAATGCATGTTGACATTTTCACTTATCGTCTCCAACGTACTTCTTGTATAGCATGAAAATTGGAGAAAACGACCTAACCAATTAGCGTTCATCAACGGAAAGCATTCGCTGCTAGAATTACAAATACAAAATTAGATATCAAATCTGCGGGGTACCTAACGTGCAGTGCAATATTTGCACGTGTATCTATATCTAGCTATCATGTGTATACCGAAAGGAAAAGAAAACTTGCACGCTTCGCTGGTTTCATGCGTTGTACTTGGTTAATCGTGGTGTGGCTTGTTGTCAAGTTCGTAAAATAAATACCGAACAAAGTGGTTTACATAATGACACCACTTGAATAAGATTTCGCTACGGTTAGGCGTAAAATATGTCGTTAGTAATCAATCTTTGATTGTTGTGTGTCCGAACTTTATACGAAACCCCGGTATAGTATTATTACAATTATATTATTCGAGATAAACAGATATATATTTCAAAACTTCGACAGCATGCAATAAACAAAAAATTACCTGCAATAGCTCCGAAGCAACGCTAATAACTCTTGCTTTTTTATTGATCTACAATTCCAGCAGGTACACAATCGTAATTCTTCCCTGTGACGTTAAAAATAAAACGAAAACTCTATCATAAATTTTCGAATGTTTCGTAAAATGTCTTAAGTTTCTTTCTGCAAGAATAATGCGCTTAAATTATATAACATGCTTTATGCAGCGACATACGATAACATAGTATTATGATGATGGATTTTATTACCTTTATCTTCTATTTTCTTTGCATCTTAATCTTTTTATAAATTTTGAAAAAGAAGTTAGTTTTTCACACACTTCTTCAGACGATTTTATAAGAATAAAACGGGACGACTCCCAAAGACAAATTCGGCCACAAATGTAGTCCTCTCAACCAGGTTGCACCAGGACAAAGAAGTCCGCAATCTGGTTAAGAGTTAATTGATCATCAATTATAATAAGCAAGGAGTTTCTACACAGGGGAGAGTTTACTGAGTCCATGTGATGCATGTGCTTATTCAGTGCGTAGTAACCTGTTAAGGTCGCTGTGAGTAATCTCAGCCTGTCTCAGTACATAAAGACTAGCTTGCGATGTCTTATTCTCATTTGGACGGATCGCAAGAGTTTTATAATGTCTCACGCCAGCAAGTGCATTCCATTAGGAGTAATTCGAGTTCAGATCTGACTAAGGCATTGATGCTGCCATAAGAACTCCCACACATCGGTTCTGGAACTATGAATAGTCGTTTGCTGGCACCTCTTGCCAACTTGTCAGCTATTTTTTGCAGACATCTAGAAATAGGAAGGCGGAAAATTTGCATTTATGTTTTACCAGTTACAGTTAGCTCCATGCCAATGCTAGTAGGTATGTGCTTTAAAATATTCGAAGATATTTGGACGTAATCAAAAAGGATTAGCGGAGGTGGCAGTATTTTCCCAATTTGCTCTGACATTTACAAGAATTGTTAGGGATTTTGTATTGTTGTTTTTTGACCTAGAGGACTAATGACTTTTCCTGACTTAGGGCATAAATTAAATGTGAAGGACTCTCCAGTAAGTAATACAAATTGTTTTTTTTTCAAATATTGTCCAGTGGTGCTACTATGATTCCTGGAGCTAGTTTTATTCCTGCGGTCTGTTCGATTGTTTTCAACAACGTACTTCAGCTATAATCCGCCCAGTCTATGTTCCGATTTTTTAAATGCCACATCCCCTCCGCCTTGTTGTCGCGTCACATGCAAGTAAGAATAAGTTATGTTTTTGTATTGAATGTTATTGACGTGATCGCGTAAAAATTAAGTAGTTATTCATAAAATTTAAAAGTTGTTGAAGTGTTTTTTAACTATATACATACATACATAAATATGTATATTAGAAGAGCTAATATTACCTCCCATATATTCCTGCAAGATACAAACCGACAAACTGTAACGAATGAAGAAATAAATATGAGAAAGATCGCATTACTTTGCCTGAAGGTTTACTACATATATAATTGAAGTGGATAAGAAACAACACTAATATTATAGAAGTTTGCAATAATGTATGAACATAATCCAATTTATACGATAGAAGTTATAAGTGACAGGAAAAGATTATAAATGAACTACATATTTATTTCTATATTGAACTACAAAGTATTTATTTACAACAAGAATATTTCATAAACAAACATATTACAAAATTACAATAAAGCAACCACTTTTAAGATTTATTGATACAAATTACACACAGCATTATTAGAGATCGAATCGAAAACTTATTTTTGTGGTCTAAAATTAATCGGAATCATCTATAGATAAACTGTCCGATTCACTAGCACTTGTATCCAATTTGATAATAAATTCTGCCATTTCATTTTTATCAAATCCAACCTCCCTTTTCCACCAGTCCTCTATAATTTTTTCAACATGGTCGATACAATTGCTCTATATTTCCGGTGTTACATGTTCCAGTGCATCCTGCCATAGTCTCAAACCATTCGCTGTCCCTCCACCATACTTCCCTATATTATCATTGTAGTATTTCTTCGCAATTCCCCATAAAGTTTCAATGACATTGAATGTACAATGATATGGGGATACTTTGTTGTGTCCATATTTTTCTGCCAACGTATCTGCCACGTACACTTTTTTGGTCTATTCCTTAAATTAAATAATTAGGTAGTGCTAATTACAAGAGCAAACAAAAAACTTACTGTTTAACAAGTTGAAGAAGTGGTTTCAACGAGTTGTCATCATATTGTATTTTGTTTTTATTTAACCAATCGATGATAAGCGTAACATGTTCTGAATGATATATGATGTGATTATGATAAAGGTATGATATAACGAGATACAAGGAATGGAACTTACTGTTTCGATACATATCATATATTGTATTCCGAATAGCCATTTGATCAAAGTCATCAATATTAGTGACTGGTTTCTTACGATTCCGTGTTTTCTTGGGACTACTACTACTACTAGGGTGAAGTTGCAAAGCATCAACAACTCGCTGTGAATATATTCATTTTCAGAACCATCATTATCACGTTCTTTCTCAGAATAGGAAATCAAAGAAGCAACAAGCTTCTTTAATTGAGAATTTAAACCTTTCGGCATTTCGAGGTTAAATCCTCTTTGACACTGGACTTTTCAGCGGATAAGGGAAAGATTACCGATTACTATCTCGATGTGAATGTTGTTCTCAAAAGAACAGATCTGATTGTTATAAAAACACGAAGTTTAAATAAAACGAAGAATAAATACGCACCAATAAGGAAATAATCGGTAGTAATTAATTCAAATTTTCAATTGTCAAAGTATATTGTTCAACATTAGGCAAATGTGCAATTCGGAGGAATAAGTGAAATACGTTTGTTTTTAGTAATGGTATTATCGTATTATGTAGTTAGTGAAATTCCATCTTCTGAAACTACTACTTACAGTGAAGAGAAATTGAAGCGAGCTATTCAAGCAGTAACATTGGGTAAGATGACAATAAGAGCGGATTCTTATTGAACATTTTATAATAAATTTAAGAATGAGCATCCACTATTGCCTGGTCACCCTAAAATTTTAAGCGATCAAGATGAAACGACAAAGTAGTGACCACATGCGAAAATAATTACCACGGCAGATATTGGTCTCTTAAATTTGGAACTCGACATCCCTAATTAACTCGGCGGCACTGCCAAAACATTTCAAAGAGATGGTACCACAGTAGGTTATCGTCAAATATTTTGACAATGTTCGCAAGACGCTTGACAATATTGATAAGGATTGTATTTTAAATTTTGACGAAACCAACTGGAATGATGATCTGGCCGAGAAAAGGTGTCTTTTTAAGAGAGGAGTAAAATATCCCGAATTGGTCAAACCTATGATTTCGCTAGTGTTTGCTGGTCTTCGTGGTTCTCTGATGGATCTATTACAATAAGTCACAATCCAAGTGATTTGATGCACAATCCTTTCAGAATTAGTTCTTTAAAATCGTAATTTTCTGGGCCAAGAGAAATGACAAAACAAAAGTAATAATTGGTGATAATTTATCTTTACCTTTTTCCAAAACAGGTTCTGCGCACATGTGCAGAGTTGAAGCTACGCTGTACTCCATTACTTGCTATTTCAATCAATCCTTAGACATTGCATTCTCTGCGCAACTTAAGTAACTTTGGGGAATGGTTTTGGAAAAGTTTCGTAATGGTGGCCGTTCCACAATACTAGCAAAAAATTACAATCTCATAGTGAGTCTTCAAAAATATGGAGGTAATCCGCTGAACCTAGATAGAGTTCCAATGTGAATTCCAAGTTTGGATGTTGATCGGGATGTTAATTCCTATTGTTTGAATTTGTAGTTGTTCTACTGAAAGAGACCGGAAGAGAGATTTCCCACAAAATACTATAGAAGTTAAAAACACAAGAAAGGAAATATTTAGAAGATAGAACAAATAACTATACTGTTGACAGTACCTTGAATGTGAAATTCCTCAGGAAAGATAGCGATATCTTCATTTGCAGTTAACGAACGCCATGAAATTAATTTGTCAGAAGAAGTAAGTGAAACCTTTGCAAATCCAGAATCTAAAGAGCAAGACCTATGAATTGACAATTTCATATTACCAATAGCGAACGTCATCACTTCTTTACTGTATTAAAAAAGTTTTTCTCTAATGCCTTCCAGTATCAATACCTACATACTTAAAAATCTCCTAATAAATTTGCAGTCAAAAAATTGTCCAATCAATTTAACGTTTAACCAAATTTTGATGAAATTTACGTTTGGTAAACTAGTCTTTAAGCTTTGTAGGAAACAATTGCTACCAAACTATAGATTTTTCTCTTTCATGTTAGTATTATCTAAAGCCTAAGTTGGCAATATAACAATACTCTGATGTGTATCGACAAACTAACCTTTTGTTAATCAAAATAAATTTTGTTAAATAAAACGCGTGGAAAGTATGAAAAATTGATCACAACGCGCAAGAACCTAATGAGTAAAATTCCGACGCACATTCCTTCATGCCACACGCATCTTCTAACTTATAAACCATATACGACAAATACCCGGCACGCATGACACACATATGAACGTTCCGTACTAATACAATTACGTCACAATCGGTTGCATAATGCTCGCAAGAGGTAAACGCAGGTAAAACCTAATAAAGCGCGACCTTAAATCGACTATAGATATCGGGCTATACACTGTCTCTCGTATCCCATTCGACCGTGAGCGTGTGTGCCATATGTGAGCATTTTCCAGGTTTCTAGCGGCATCGGCGATGATCAAAGCATGAGGCTGCTGCTGAGCCGATGCTCCTGCAGCTACTCATCCGCTTGCCGTTTCGTACACCTACGCGGATGACGTCACGACCGACTAGACCAGCGAAGAATATGTCGCCCACGTCCTCTGTTCCGATGTGCTTTATGGTTGTTTTATCAATGTTACACGCATGAAATCTTTTTTTGTGGTAGTTTCCTAGAAAGCGTATAAAATGCATTATGGTGCATACGTGTCGTAAATAAAGTTTAATAAATAATAATAATCGCTTCTCTCACTTACATTCGTATTAAAACTGCTTTCAGTACACCTTATCCTGATTCAAAATTTTGAACACATATTTCCACTGTAGCCGGTGATAATACATTTTGACAGCTTTTATCAGCGATGTGACAATTATAGTTGCCAAAATAATGCTGTCAGATGTATTCATGCAGTTACAATTCCCAAATTTTACCAAGCTGACCTTGTTCTGATAAATATTTCTACAAGTACACCTGTTAAAACCGTAACAAATAACTAATCTACAGTTTGGCATCTGTCAGAATTATTTAAATAGCAACAAGAAAGATTGTTTACAACAGTCAAAAACTTTTGATACAGCACTGAAACATTTGCAAATTAATTACAGTTTTACAACAGTCAAAAGAATTTTAACGATTGCACATCTCAATTCTAAACAACTTTTTTTGACAGATTTTGAATGTGACAGATGCTCGCGCAATATTTTGATTGTTTTGCCGTTAAGATGAAGAAAAGGTCTGTTTTTACAATTTAACATTTATCAGAAGTATTCTTTAACTTTTTTTTTTCAAGGTGATAGCTGTCACACGTATTTTAATAGTTATAGTACCTACCCGAAATTGCGAAAGACACTTTTGAGTTTTCAGCAGTCAGATGTACATATTTCAATTTTAGTTACAATCGTTAAATGCCTAAAACATACTGTACTCGTGTTTAATCGCAGCAATTAACTCCTTTAAAGTTCGACATCTAAATCACTTTAACTATTACAGCCTCCAAAACAGTAGCTAAGCGAATGCTTCAACAGTTTTTTAGATCTCAGAAAAATTATTCCGATGGTTCAAACCAAAATATGACAATTTTATAATTTAACAGACCTCTGATGTATTCTGGCCAATTTACTGTCAAAATGAGGAGAACCGATATTGCAAGAAGTCAAATGTAAAAAAATAATATATTTACAATTTGACAGTTAACCGTGGTCAGAAATACTTTAAATGTTACACCTGTTTAAACAGGGACAGCTGTCAGAATTACTTCAACTGTTCCAGTTATAAAACTGTAACAGAATTAGTGTTTTATAGTTACAACTGACACCTAGTTTTTTATTGTCAAATAGAAAAATAATGTATTTATTTGATAGCGGTCAAAAATGTTTTGATATTTACATCTGTTTAACCAAAACATACAAATGTTTTGTAATTTGACACCTGTCAGAATGATTTTAAGTATGGCTGTCGCTAAAACAATGACGAAATGTGTGCTTTATAATTTAACAGTTTTCAGATGATTTGTGCAATTTGGCAGTTTTCAGAAGCTGATACTTCGATAGTTGTTTTACAGTTAAAGATCTCTCAGAATGATTTGGTCAAAAACGCAATAAAATAAGTAATTAAGCGCATACAAATATTGAAACTGAAAATTAGCTTGTTTATGTAATTTGACAGCTGTCAAAAGTACCTACTTTAATAGTTTTATAGTGTAATTTTTATAAAAGTTCGATATTTAACAATTAAAATTGTCAAATCTGAAAAAGGAAACACCGTATTTATAATTTGACAGCGACAAGAAATAATTTGACAGGAACCATAACAAATAACTACATATACAATTTGACATCTATCAGAATTATTAGAACTATTGCAACCGGCAAAATAGGTTTATTTTGAATATTGAAATTGGAAAATGTCTTTTGCAATTTGACAACCATCAGAAATATTTTCTTCTTCTATATTTATATCTGTTGGAAGCATTTTAATGTTTCACCCCCCAAAATATAATTTTATAGTTTCCCAAATAAATCATAACCTGTCGAATTGTTCAAATTGTGCCTTTATAATTCGACAGCTGTCTGCAATTAATTAATGACACAATTACAATTATTAATTTTGTAAAAAGATTTTACAATTTTACAGGTGTCAGATGTAGTTTGACGTTTACATTTGGCAAATATGAAAAATTCTGGTTTCGTAATGTGACAGCTATCGTAGATATTTTGACATTTACACCTGCTAAAACCGTATAAAGTCAACCGCTTTTATAATTTGACAGACATTATAGTTTTAATATTTACCATTGGTACATCTGTGCTAGTAATTTGACAGTTATCAAAAATATTTTGACAGCTGGATCCATTTAAACTCGAAATAATTGTTTTTATAGTTTGACAGTTTTCAAAGAATATATAACGCATGTAAATCTTGACACTGTAATAAATTACTGTTTTTGTTATTTGACAGTTGTCTGATATATTTTGACAGCTATGTAAATTTATTTGTCAACTATTAGAAAGATTTTAATAATTACATGTATTAAAATCGTAAAATTCTACTCTCCTTATAGCACAGCTGTCAGTAGTATTTTAATTGTGACAACCGCTAAAACGTCCAGAATGTAAGTGCTTTTAAAGTTTGACAGCTCTGCAAGTATTGAAATTGAATTTGATGATTAACAGCTATTGGAATATAAACGCTTTTGTAGTGGTTTCAAATAGTGCAATAGTGCATTCGTCATCGCATTTCCCAGACAAAGAAAGATTTTGCGATCGAAAAATTGTACACGTAGGAGCACATAACACTGATTAAAGCATCGAGTTAAATATTACGAAACTCGATAATCTACCGACGTCTCCTTTAACCCGAATTTAATGAGACTTGCCATAAAATCAGGCAGACCTATTGGGAGACTTGTCATGCGTACGTTCATATATGCCTGTTCATACATAGGTTGAATTAATTACGCGACCGACAATGTTCCCGTCGTTAGTCGGCCATCACCCACGCATTCTCTTCGATGCAAGTGCATAATTGCACAAGGCTAAACGGTCCCTGGCCGGCGAGAGTTCGACCTTGTACCGCTGACCAAATGCAGTAGAACTACCGCCCCCGCAGAGAAATCTCTCGGCCATTAATGGGCAACGATAATCTAATATATTTTTTAAGTTTCTTTTTCTCTATTTTTGGGCAATTTAAATATATCATCAAAAGTAATTTTCTGTTTTCTGTTTAGTTTTATGAACACGCAAAAAACCTCTCCAAATTGTTTTGATAAAGTTAATGGAAATATTTCTTTAACGCGTTAAGTCATGCCTTCGTCAATAATCCTTTGGGATTGGTCCCTTTTTAATCCTTCAGTAAAGCAATTATGAAATGTCACGCGGGATTGATGTTAAACATAATTTATTGCAAATCAGAATGAAAACGATTTGAAAATACGAAACTTTGTTTGTTATTCGCAGTTAAATGGACGCATACCTATAACAGCGAACTATGCAGTTCAATTGACGCACATATTGAGTTTCCTTCAGAGTCTTTGCGCAAACAACGCCGCTTCGTAAACAATACGTGTTCGTTGCAATGTAAAGCGATTTCGACGAACTTTATAATGCCACACAATTATATTGGCGTCCGTAATCCACAAACATGAGCTTTGTCGTCGCTCAAGGCTGAAATAAGGTAAATCTAACAAGGGCACAGTCGTTAGCTAAACAACGTCGTAACTATAAAAAAGAAGCTTTATAACGGGGATTGATATTGTAAAATTATTACCAGCACTAAATTGGAATAGATTATTATTATTCTTTTTAACAAAATAGCTATTGTTAAAGCGTTGAGATACTGTGTAACGAAAAGAAAGTGTTCTAATTTAATTTTACGAAGGGACGAGATCTCCTAGTACATACAGTATGGAGGATGCTGTTATCTATCCATCTTGTGATCCAGTTCAATTTGGGATCGCTTTCATCTAAGGTGTTCAACTGAAATGCTTCGTGTAATTAACTAATTGTCTGTAAAATTGTCAATTAGTTAGTTAAACGTGAAGGTGTAGTTGAGCATTTTCCGCTGATAATTAGATGTGTATTCGGGCATGCAAACAGCGCTTATAAGAGAATAATAGGTAAAATCGAGGAGGATATTATTTTAATAAAAAAATTTTGATTGTTTTAATACTAATATTACAACCTTCGGGACACCTGGCGTTTGTTTTAACACTTGCGTGCGTAACATAGACTAATTCTTTTTTATCTTCGGTTTTCTATTGGATCTGATGACAGTTGGCATTCGTAAAACTGGTTCTATAATATCTTCTACGTCTAACAAAGACCACCTACTTGGATAAGATATCAAATTTGTTCGATGTGTTATATATTGCGTTTACATAATATAAATTTCCTCTTCTAACTGACTACCTTAGAAAAATTGTTCTACAGTGTGTCTCTGGATAGGTTACGTGGACTTTCTGCCAAATCTAGGGCATTAATCAATTTATGTTTCAAAATTACGATTTTAGCTACTGGAAAGAAGATGGCGCCAAATCTATTCTTATAGTTTACCTGTAATCAGTTTGTGTGTTTATGTTCAGAATTTGGATGAAAACTTTGGGGATAAATTGGGGTGCTCTTGATGATCTCTTGTGTTTTACCATAAGCTTTTCAGGACAAGTCTCGTGATAGATGGACGTTAATGTGGCTACCATGCTATAGACTGCTTTATTGGGATTCTGTTTATCTAATAGGATATTCCAATCTATTTGTGTCAATTTATCTTTTATTTTATTGATTGCATCACTGGAGAGCTTTCTGTACAATATCTTTTCTGGTGCTGATGTTACCATCTGCACTTCAAAATGGCATTCTTGACCATAGTAATCCGATGAAACCGTTCTGCATATTCTACTTTCAAAATTTATTGTAGATTTAATAAATATATTATCGCACTGCTATGGTGCATTCTTGTAGGTTGAAATCGCCACATAATTCCATATTCCATTGTATACCGCAGTTATCTGTTGTTCAACAATTGCTTCAGCATCAGCCCTAAAATCTGTTTGATTACCGGGAACTATGGAAAAAATTGAAGGTTTTAGTGATCGTATTCGAATGACATTCCTTTCGTAATTTTCGAGTCCCTTAGTGACGCTTCTTCGTCTAAGTTTATCAAAGTAGTAGCAGACTCTGGATCATTAGTTAAGCTGAAACCTTCCACATTTTCTATAGTTACCAGTAAATCGAATAGATTTTTGGGCCGGTGCTGAAGGAACGTGAAACGATCATGTTATTTTTACCAAGCAGTGTAATCAGTGTACACATATGATAGCTGCAACTGTTGTTAAACAATAAAATATTAGTAGTATTTGTTCCTACTATGACAGTTACAAAAATTACAAAATCTCTGGCTGCTAGGCTGATAGGTCGAGCCGGATTTCAATCCTCCGAAAAAATGTCACCATCCCTCCAGAGGATTGAACCCCGGCACCTATCGTACTGCCACAACGATAGTCAGCTGCCTCACCATTGCGGCTATCGACTCGGTTTATTATTATATTATTATTATCGGCACTAGCTGATGCTTGTCTTTATAACCCGCCAAATGATCTTTCCAAAACCAGTAGTGATCCTACGACAATTTTTGAAAAGCCCAAATCTATCTAAATCTTACAAAAAAAATTGAACAAAATATCAACGAAGAGAACATTGTTGTCAAAAGTAAAACTATGAAGTAGTGGAAACGTCGATGCATTGCGCAGATTGGCCAGGGCGGGGACTGGACTGGTTATCTCAAACGGGGCTCTCTCCTTTTCTAAGTTTACCGAACCATGAAAGATAGGTTGGAAAAGAACTTTCTTACGAAGCTAAATAATAACAGAGAATGGCTGACAGAATCCACCACCTTCTGCCTAAAAGCAAACACGATTAAATGGTGTGTGGATGGTTCTAGAACCGACAAACGAACAGGTACTGGGATATTCGAGCCAGGAAACATATACTCCGAGCCAATGGGTTACGAAATTAGTCTGAGAGTGTCTTAGCAGATTCAACAACTTAGGCAAAGAAAACAGTTGAATTATGCTGGATACCAGAACATACTGGAGACAGTGGCAACAAAGAAGCTAACCTATTAGCAAGGAAGGCCGACACAACTGAGTTTGTGGAAGTAGAACCGTTTTGCGGTATAAGGGTGAGCACCTACAAGAAAGAACTTAAAAGTAGAGAGATGAGGCTCAGAGTTTGGTTAGAGACATTCCAAGAAGCAATACGTTCGCTGAAACCATCAGTTATTGCAGTTTATTAGATCTCTTAGACTGGGTGTGGAGCTCTGAGAGTGAGCAAGCCTCAGCAGTTTACAGCTCATGCAAGGGGGAACAATAGATGAATAGGTCGCTGTGCAATATCATCCTCAATTAAATCTAAATCTAAACTTTTTTTATTCATAAGGCAATTCGACTATAATTTGATGGTAATGGTTAATGAGAAGACAATGCAGTTCAAGTTTTCTATGTAGCTTACAACGAAATATTCAACAGCAGTATTGAGTCAAGTTTTCAAAGTGTTTTATAAACTTATTGTTGTATCACCATGTGCAGCATGTGGCTGATGACCTGATCCTAAGTTTTGGCTTACACGGTTATGACGGTTATGTAGAAGCAACGAGCTCCCCAAATTTGCATCGAAGTGAAGAGATCAACCAAAAAAAAAATTTTTTTTGCTTGTGTTGATGAATTTTCTAATAATGAATGATTCCAAATTAGAGACCAGCATAAAGATTTCTTTCGCAGCAGATACTACGCAGTTTCATGGCTAGAAGATGCTATTGATTATAGATCACGAATGATGAGTCGTTTAATACTGAATTCTTAGTAGGTACATATCCAAAATAATATTACAAGGTATGATACCTGAAATCGCCAGCGAACAACAAAATTGCCCGAAATAAAAAACCATTGCATCATTTTCGTAATGGGACATCTAGTATACATGGATGCTATCGAAAAAGTTCTCACCGTTTAAACGAGGTCGTCAAAAATTCTTCATAAGAGGAAGGAAAATGAACGCAGAAGACTGGCGAAGATGACAAAGAACAGATG
The DNA here is from genome assembly GCA_023690525.1 of Holotrichia oblita. NCBI lineage: Eukaryota > Metazoa > Arthropoda > Insecta > Coleoptera > Scarabaeidae > Holotrichia > Holotrichia oblita. The sequence continues at coordinate 13,958,071 of CM043017.1, forward strand.
TGAATCGAACGTATACACATGCATAGAACATCTAACCGCGCAGTAAGCGTATACATCAGGCAAAGCGGAAGGTTGCGTCACTACCTGACCGTGGGCAACAGATTCACTTCGCTGCTTTGCGATACGGATGATTCTCTGTAAGGAGCGGGGTGCCTTTAGGCCGGTATAGGCCAAGAGCACACAAGATGCAGGGGTGCGCGGTTCTGGCAACGCTGTAAACCGTGCACCGTTGACCTTGTCGCTTCCTCGAGATGTTGAATTATGTCGGTTGGTGTGTTAATAGTTTCGAAAGCCAGTCAGATGTTATTGCTTGGAATTGGTGTGATCGAATGTTCTATTACTGGTTGTAATGCGAGGGTTGAATTTGATGGAATTTTCGATGTTTTACTAGATTTACGAAATTTATTCGTCGAACATTATTTTAGTGTGTTGTGTTTTAGAATTGATGCTTAACTCACACACCAATAAATTATGTTGACATTTACAGAGGCATAACATTACAAAGAGCTGCTTACAGTTTAGAATCCATCGGAATTCCTCTTTGAATGAGGCTATTGTAGGAAGAATTTTTTAGATGAAGCACACTATATATATTCAAAACAATAAACAAATTGAGAACAATGAGTATTAATTGCAATGCGCCACCACTCTCCATAACAAGAGCTTTAGTCGGAGTATTTGATTTAAGAGCATCTTTCAACACTTCAATTTTCCAAAATTGGCATTTGCCAAATTTCAATTCTCATATCTTTTAATCTATTTCAGCTTTGAATAACTAGAAGAAAGCTGAAGGAATTTTTTAAAATTATTATCATTGATCTTTTGTAGATAACCTTTCTGGTCATAGAATTTCTGTCTAAATGTTGAGCGAAACTCTCTTCTGGTTTGAACACCTCATGGTATTAAATGAGGGGAATCAGGAAGCCCCTGTTCCTTCGAAAATCGAAATTCCATATCTCTAAGTGCGCGTTGACAGACTAGGCCACTGCATCAAAAGTTTGATTTTCATCTTTAGGGAGTCTTTCCAATATAAAATTGGAGCCGGGCTACTGAAGAGTGCTTATAGAAATGATGCTTGATTGTCAGCTTTGTGTCCAGAGTGACACTGACGTAATTAGACATGAAGCTTCTGGATCAGCCTCGCGTATCGAGAGTAACTGTAATGGGAAGCATTTCCTCGGAAGTCGCAGGGTTTCTCCCTTACTTAGTTTTCATTTCTAGAAGCACCTTCGGATCAGGACCTCATTGCTGTACGACGCATAAGTTATCAAAAAAGTAGATCCAAATTGGTGTCTAGATATCGCATCTTTAACTCTGAGCTAAATTGATCCAAATGCGGTTCCAAACTTACAAGTCATATCTGTCTGTGACTCGCAGGAGTCAATACACTTTTATCACTTTCAACAATACAATCAAAATCTCTGTGATACTTTCTGACAATGGCTTTCAAGATCTTTGTCCATTTTTCAGTAGCTAACCTTTTTTGGAAGCCATGACAAAAAGTGGGATAGGAAATAGGCCAACCCAACAGTGTGAGAACTACCACTACTACTAACAGTGAGGTTGGCCTATTTCTATTTCAATGCCACTATTGAGGTTGTCCCTCGATACCGCACATAAGTGCTGTTTTTAAGTGTCCTGACCCTGAACCTTTATACGCTTGAATTCTTAGAGATTGGCATACTAGCTGAATTATAGAAAATAACTAGATTAGTCACTTAGCTCACGTTTCGAAGAAAATACTCTAAAGTTGCGGACTTGTTGCTTTATTGATTCAAAGATTGATGTAATTTTAAGGACATTGCATGGTTTGAATGAAGTTAAACAGAATTCCTACGAATTTAATTCAACCAGGATGTATTTCTTTATATATTTGCTAGAACAGGAAAGGAATCAGTTTTCTCTTTTTCTCCATAAAGCAGAGAAAAATGGTTGTAAAGCTCGAGTTAGTGAATATAAGAGTACCTACTTTTCCAAAAAAAAAAGGGAACTCATTTGTAATTCCGATTTAATGATTTGTAAAGACGGTATCTTGGCATGAAATTATTATCATGAAGACCGTGGAGAATTTAACAATATTTTGGTTCTGCATAATTTAACCACAATCCTTACTTATCATCATATTCCCCTTTAATCCCTCACCCATCGAATTACTATGTACACAAGTATGTATACCCGGACTAATCGCATTAACATACGCATAAAGGCTGTCATCATTATCAATTCTAATTAAGTTTAAATTACTGTTATTGTAGATTTTTTGTCCGCTCTGTGCGCGCACATACACGCACACGTACACATCTCCAGGCGCCGCCTATTCTAAACGCTTATTGTTGTTAATACACAAAGCGGACCTGTTTTATATGGAGTTGCAGTAATTACGGCTAATGTTGGAGGCATTAAAAGCAATTTATCACAATGAAATAAGCGTATCAGGATGTACAAAGAAATTTAAATTATGTTTTAGACTCTGGCTCTTTTCATCTTCACCGCAACTTTATGTTTTGGGCTGTTATCTTCTAAAGAGATTTTTTTACAGTTTAGTCTTCTACTTGTATTACTTGGATTTCAGTTTCACTTTAGAAATAGGTTTTCCAATCGCTGTCTCCTTTCATTCTTTTATCGAAGATACCTTTCCTCCATTGCATATTCTTTGCAATCCAAGAGACCTGGATATCAACTTGTAGGATTTGGTTTTGTAGAGGTTGCTGAGATTTAGTTTTTGAGATTTGCTGGTCCATTTGTTAACAGTCTTTTCCACTCCAAGACACAAGAGTTGTTGTTTTTTTTTTTGAACAAATTGACCAGACATTTTTTTAATGGTCACTCATGGCTTTCAACTCATAGGGATTCTCTATTTCTGAAAAGAGAAAAATGTTGTGCCTAATTATCTAGAAAGAATGGTGCAGAGGGACCAGCTTGAAAGACCTCTTCGAGATCGTACAGAAACAGGTTTTTAAGAGGTTCATTTTCCATATCACCCAAATTTTGCCTGATTACAAAAGAATAGAGAAAGCTTGACCGTTGTAAAATCAAAAAAAAATATATCAACTTGGAACCATGGACGATATGTAACGTTCCTAGTAAACTTTGAAAAACACTTTCACATATTATTCGACCACGATTAAAACATGTTTGACTGTATGTTTTCCGAACATTATAGTTACTATAGGCAGATTTTTGATACATAATCGATATATGTGGGTACTGAAATAGTCTCGAAGATTTAGACGGTCTAAATCTTCATATGAACTTGGTTCTCCGATCTAGTTGCACACAAACAAGAAAGTCTAAATCCTGGTCAAAAGTGAAGCCCAAGAAGATGTCTATGAGTTTCCTTGGGAGTAATCTTACCCTTGCTAGGATCTATGGTGGTATTTTATACGGAAGTGGTGTCAGAGAGTGAGGCTCTAACGAAAATTTGATACTCGTCATTTTGCTTTCATTGGCCATAGAGTGGCTTGGCATTCATATAAAGTAACGCTGCGATGTGTCGTCAATTGTTAGATCTTCCTATAGCACGCCAGTACCACCTCAGAATGAAACTTGACTTCCTGCAGTGCCTGAAAGACGTGTTAGTTTGTCAGGGAGGATTTCCACCAATTCATTTTACTGAACAAAAATCAAATCTGGTGGGCGACCACTTCTTAGTAGGAGATCTATGTAGATTTGCAGACGTAAGGTTGCGCTGTCTCACTGCTGGAAATAATATCTGTAGCCCTTAAGCTGCTATTGGCCACAACATCCCACGATGGTTTTTACTACCAAATGTGTAATGTAAGATTGTGTCAACCTTGCCCAAGTTAGAAATTCTGTAAACCTTACTATCAAGCTTTATCGTCTAGCGAAGATTGGCTTTATGCCACCAGACTATCGAACCGTAGATTACAGTAGGAACTAGTCAGTAGTTTTGATTTAGTGACCATTTTGCTTACTTTGAAATTTAACTAAGCAGTCTTTTGCTCCAATGAAAAGAGAACTATTTTGTTGATATGTCACAACATATTTCGAAGGATTTCTATGACAACCCTTTTGCTGAAATTGCGTTTGTATATCGTGCTTTATTAGAGATTATTTCCTTCATCTGTCAAATTTAAATTTTGTCAAATCACAATCACAACTGAAGTTGAAATTAACCAACGAACGATACCGGTTCTTAATATCAGCACCTATTACAAATCGACTATTCAATATTGTAGGTAACAAATCAAGTAGGTATGTTTTCATTAAATGTCAACTAAGTGTCAAAATGAAATGAATGAATGAAATGAAATGATCGATAATCATATCGATTTGACAACTCCAATAAATACGAAGAGAAGTAAAGACAGCGTCTGGTGGAGACCGTTCACGCAGTTTTGTGACGAACGCAAGTATATTTTGGGCGAGTCGACGCCAGTAAGTAAACTGAACCAAATTTTGAAAGACTGTGCATGGAACATGAAAAAAGAACGGAGATGATTTTAAGGAGTATGTATGAATTCGATCTTTAAGAGTTATATTTTAAGAAGCATAACATTAAAGTTGGTCCTTTTCAAGGAGTTGAATTCAAAAGTTCTAGAGATGCTCGTAATAGCAAACAAGTATTGCAAAAACTTCCAGATAAACGAAAGCAAAGTGCAACCTCTGTAAGTATTGACAATTTATTTGACATAATAGACCATTGTGACGAGACAACGCCAAATGGACTTCAGAAAAAGTTTCCGTGGAACTGGCATGGCGTGGAGGTAAGGATGTCAATTGCTTGGTACATCACTTCAAAATTGAAATTAAATCTGATGGAACTGAGCAGGGTAGAGTAGAATATAATCCCATATTTAGTAAGACCTGCCAAGGAGAAAACCATAAATGCGCGGACAGTAAATGGTTGACACCAAATATTCAAAATTTATCATCGTTGTCCAGTCAGAATTCATTTTGGAACATAATAAATCGCCTGGTTTGACGCCTAATCCATTTTGGAAGAAGAAAATTTCTGGTACAAAAACTCGCCTATTGGGAAGAACGAAATTTCGAAATGGACCAAACAAGGAGCAGAATCTATTGGTTTAAATAACAAATGTCTCAAAATTACCAACCATTCTTGCCGTTCAACAGCTGTGTCACAATTAGTTTAGATGATGAAGAAGATGCCTTCTTCAGAAATAAGGACATTGTATATAGATAAAGCATCGATAACACCAACACCACATCAACGTTTGGTTTGATCTAAACGAAAGTCCTAAATGTCCAGAAAAAACACAGGTGTTATTTTGAAGAAAAATCATCCGAGCAAAAAACTGTTGTAAGGCCTATTTGCGCTTATTTAATAATATATTGTCTCTGAAGCTGGTCATAGTGGCACAAATCAAAACCATACCTTTCTTATTTGGAAATTTCTTGAAAGTTAGGCATTTAATTTTGATTTGAGATTTGGATTGAAAAAAGCATCGGTTTTCAAGGATCTAGTATTATACTAAGACGCAATTTTAATAAGAGACAAAAGAAAGACTGATCGCCAACAAACCACCACAGCAAATATGTACATAAAGCAACATACCTAGTTGTAAGAAAAAAAAACCTTTAACCTCGTTTAATGTATCTAAGTAATGTGTCTTTTAAGTACTTCATGGCCTGTCCTTGTTCCTTCATATCTTGCACAAAATTTGTCACCAAACCCAACTGTATCTCTAAGCATGGAAGAAGAACATCTTTTGAGATTGCAGGTCAGTCTAATTAAATATGATGTGTTTTCCTATCCTTACTGTAACACATATGTATGTGCATACATGAAAAGTAGTAAGCATAATACTACAACAATAACTTCTAAATGTCCACGGATTTTCCAGCTTGTGTTCAGAACATTAGATTGGGTAGAAAAGGAACAGAGTAGCCTCCATTCAGTTAGATCATAGTTCACGTTCACTTCCTCAAACCATTAGCATCGTAGTAAAAAAACAACAAGGCTCTTACATCATGTTCAAAAAAAAATGTCAGTGCTTCCTTCTTAAAGCTAGAAGTTTTGCTTTTACCTGTAATAAGTCAAGGTCTCGAATGGAGTCACTCAATCTGGCTTGACTCACTCTGTGAGGCTTATTAGCTCTTCTCCCAAAAGCAGTATCATGGGATGCATAATTGTTATTGAGTTCTTCTTCTTCCACAATATTTTTCATTATGTACTTTGAAATTATAATTTTCACGGAGGGGGTGGAGGGAGTTTCGAAGTATAAATTAATAAACTAGTAGAATGTATAATCCTTTGATAATCCTGACTTTATAGATAGAGTCAAGCAGAAATACATTAGTTATCTGTATGATTTGTGGACTCCTTTCAAACCAATCGCCCATTTGGCATGTTGAATTTACTCCAAAATAACAAATTTTGCGTTAATTACACCACAACACACAGCTAGAGGACTTCGTTTGATTTAAACCTAATTGAAGAAGCTTGAATTCGAATTCGGCGAGGCCCTTTATACAGGGTGTTTCATTAATTATGGGAAATGTTTTAACTGGAGATACCATTTGTCGAATAACATTTTCGTTGGACCAAAAATTGTCTATTCAAAATCTGCACCCTTTCGGAAATGAAGGTTTTCTTCAAAGGCTGAGAAAAGATTTTGTATCCCCTTTTGTTAACATGTCTGATAGAACTTTTTTGTTTGTCTGATTTACAAGGGGTGCACTAAATTAGCAACAGGGAATAGACTAGATTAAAATGCCAAAAATGTCGGTATTGCTTTAGAAACTTCGTATTATGCTTAGTTTTCGAGGAAAACGAGAAAGTTCGGAAGGATTTGTGGCTAAAAATATTTTAAACGGTAAAAATCCCTGCCAACATTTAAATTCTACGTCACTGGTGGAATTGTCATTTTAGGACAATTTTTAGATTATTCTTCAATACTTCCTATGTAAGCAACATATGGAAAAAACGATTTTTTTCTCTAGAACTTTGAAGACCTTCATCTCAAAACGGTCCATTTTGAATTGGTTATTTTTGGTATAG
>CM043017.1:13965555-14006435 GCA_023690525.1 Holotrichia oblita
TAGCTGTATTCACGCCAATCATCACTGTCAATCAATATTTGGCAGCTTCCAAATCTGGAATAGTTTTTTCTTCAAGAGCAATAAAAGTTCTTTTAGATATCTTCTTCCAGAAGAAGCCAGTATCCATCCACAATGAATATGGTTCGGCGTCTATAACCACCTTCTTCCATCATAATCTTGAGTTTCTCTCGATAGGAAGACGCAGATACTATGCCAATTGCAGCAATTGCTTAGTTCAAGCTATCCAAATCCAGATACAAAATTTGCTTATTACGTGTAGGATTCTGAGAGTTCGTAAGGAACTAATCGAATCTTAAGCTTAATTATAGACAATTTTCGGCTAACTTTATATCTCTGTGGCTAAAAATGCAGATCATGTCAATTATGGAACCATCTCGCTTTACTGTATAAGTCTTAGCCATGAAGGGATGTCTCTAGGGAGGGGTACTCTCACCTCTGCTGTGGTTACTATTATTAGCCCGTATGCAGAATACCCTCAACGTAACCTGGTCATGGTGCTTGCAGGAGCACCTGAACATCAATCCACACAAAATAGCTGTGGTATCATTCACTAAAAGAAGGAAGCTATCCCTAGTGGCACCTACACTAGGAGAAATACAGCTTGAATTCTCTAGTGAAGTGAAATATGTGGGTATTTTTTTAGACCAAAAACTTACGTGGAACACTCATCTCCTAACAACGTCGGATAGAGCCACAAGAGTATTGTAAACCTGTCGTCGTCTTTTTGGAAAAACTTGTGGTCTTAAGCCTAAAATGATCCTTTGGACCTACACGGCTATAGTCAGACCCATGGTCACATACGAATCATTAGTATGATGGCCAAAAACAAAAGAAAAGCAAGGACGAAATTTGCTGCAAAAAATACAGTGTCTTGTCTGTGTAGGCATCACAGGCGATCTGATTCTCTTGCACCTACAGGTGAAAAGGGAAGCGATGATGGGTGCCATCAGACTGGAACGGAACATGATCTTCAAAGCAGGAGATCTAGTAGGCCATCTTCAAATTCTACAAGAACTGGGAGAGCTGGCGAAACTAAAAGACTATATGACACGCATTTACATTTTCTCGAACAGTCAAGCAGCGCTAAAGGCTCTAGGGGCATGTACTTTTGAGTCGAGATTAACCTGGCTCTGTCTGCTAACCCTCAAAATTCTAGTCCACAGAATCACAGTTACACTGATGTGAGTACCAGGACGCTGGGGGTGCGAAGGGAATGAGACTGCCGACAGCACGGAATCTTAATTTATTGGACCAGAGCCGTTTTGTGCTCTTACCAAAAGCCACATAAAACCTCATCTCCAACAGTGGGAGACGAAACCAAAAATCTCCCATTTGCCTAACATGCCAAAACTAAGACAATCAAAAAAATTCATTATTTTTTCAGCCACTAAGGCTAAATCTCTGCAGTACCTCAAAAAAAGAGACCTTAGCACCCTCACGATTTTATTCACCGGCCACGGCCCTCTCAAGTATCACCTTAAGAAGATGGGCAAGGTAGATAGCGATAAATGCCGATTCTGCTCCGAACATAGTAAAACCTCACATTATACATATGTGCCTGCGTGGCGATAGCCCGACAAAGGCTCTGTCACCTCGAACTTAGAACCGGCTGACATCAGAGTCATAGCCCCCAAGAAGATCTTTCTTAAGGATTTCTTTAGGAGTTTGGAGATCAATTGGGACTAAAAGGTTAAGTTTATTCACAATAGATCTCATTGATCGCAGTGAAGAGAGGCAGAAATGCCTTAACGACTCACCAGTAATCTAATTTAAACTAGTCTCGCTTGGTTCTTCGGCTTGACATATCAGGTCTTGTCAACCTCAAAATTGACAGATGAATCTCTGCCACAACTTTTTTGATTTATGATTAACCTTGGAAATTAATTTCAACATAGCAATCTTATCCACATGACTCATATTTTCGTTCTATACCTTTATTAGATCGAATTAGGGAACGTCGTCTAATGACACATCCATGATTGTAACAAACGGTTGTAACAAAGCCATGGAAACACATCTACACATATTAGAGCACAGTAAGCGCTACAGTGGATGATCTTGACAACCAAAACAGCTGCACTTACTTAAGTTACTTTCTCCCGAATCATTCACTTTGTAACCATTAGTAAAAAACTTATTATAAACGTATATATGTTCGGTTGGTACTATTCTTGGAGATGAAGATCCAATTACGTTCTATTTTTTTCGTAAGAATTCATTTGTCTTCCATTCACTATTTTACAATTCGATTCGCGAATAACTAAGGAACAAACTGTGCAGTAGCAATTCATGTCTCGCTTCTAACTAACGAGGAGCTAGCAGCGGTATCCCACAGGAACGAATTGTGCAATCGGTTCCTCCTTTTCCTTTTTCAGTAATACACGGTTCAGACTTAATTAAATTGATGCGATCTATCTGCCTAGGTTATGCAGATGACATAATATTCTATGGGCGTTGCTCGTTAAAGTACGACTCTCTCCGGAATATCTGGCGGGTATATAAGTCTGACGATTGACTTCTTGTGCTGAATAAGGAGATGAATGTACCGTCTTGCATATTGATTTCAAGAATTTCCGCCTTCGACGTTTTAAACGTGGTTTACTACGGATTAATTTAGTAGGGTGTAACTAATTTATTAGCTGCCCCCTCGAGTTAACCTATCTAAGATAACTCGATTTCTTTCCAAATATTAAAATTCATCTTTAGATTTATAAAAGTTTTTAGTGAAAAATAAAATTAAAATTCAAGTTTATATTATGCAAAATGACCTAATGGCGTAACCTAATACCAATATTCATAATAATACATAAATTAGAGCGTGGCAGTACTCGAAAATGAAGGCGTCCTTCTCTTAAACGATAAAGACAGTCCCGGCAAATGAGAAAGAAAATTATCGTATTTATCATCCCTTCCTACCCCACTTCTGCGACAGATCGAGCGATGAACACTTCGGTATGGAACTTTCATACGCGCTTGCATAACCTCCTGATGAGTTTTTCTCGTGATCGCGCGCTGCCGATTTAAATGAGAGCGATTATTATTATTTCGGCGTTATCCTGGAGCACAAACGGCCGCATGAATGTATTACAATGAGGGGTGGGATCCGAGATAACGGTCGGCGGAGTAAAAATCCGCTTTTTTTTTCATCTTTTTTTTCTTTTCAGCGCTCTATCGCGCGCCGCACCGTTAAAAGCCAGGTCGAAAGTCACATTGTGCCTGGTTTTTATGAAAAAAAAAAACTGAAAAGGAGAAGTGTACTCGCTCAGCAACGAAACCAGTTTTGTAGAGATGGGTATTAGGTAGCTTTTTACGACAATTCACTTATGATATTTTTATTTTAAGAGGGTTGCATCGCTCAAAAGAACAATAAAGATTTCTTCGAGAGGATTTTGCGAAATATGTCGGGTATTGTAGTCATATATAAACGAGAATGAACGAATTAGGATTACGGGATCAATAATAGTCGTTCTTATTATGGTTTAATTTAATTTCACTTAAATTCAATTGCATAATTACTTTTGAGAGACATCTCAATTTCAACGGGGGATGCAATGTAGACATCTTCCGCAGAGAGACTGGAAAAGCTGGTTTGTGGATGCTTCTAAAAAATGGCCCATCTTTCAGGCCAAAATAATTGTCGTCCAGATCTACGTAGAGGTCATTTTAAACTGCCCGCAAGTAAACGGATTCTATTTGACGGCCAGGCTGCCCTTAGACCACCACAGGCTGTCAGGTTTGACTCCGAGGTGAGTGCTACAGGAACCTCGAAAAACTGAGATGGGTGCCAAAGCACTCTGGGATCTGAGACAACGAAATAGCTAACAAGTTATCAAGAGATGCCAGCGAACGGCCATTTACAGGTCCAAGACCTGGGGTGTAGGCAGCATCAAAACTTTTGTCAGATCTGAACTCGTTCCTACTGAAATGCACTTGTTGGCATAAAACACTGTAAAACGCTCGGTATCTGTCCAAATGAGAAAAAACTTCGCACAGTAGTCTTTATGAACAGAGACAGAATGAGAGACAGGGATCTTAACCGGTGACTGCGCATTGAATAAACACATGCATCGCATGGGTCTAGTAAACTTTCCCCGATGTAGAAGCTGTAGGAGTGCGGAGGATATATTTTGGGGGCGGTTGATTACATGATCCCCACACAACAACATCTCTTTGTCTGTTGGATCTTGCAGTAATTTTTTACTAAACTGCAGACTGGTCATAATATTGTTTATAAAACTTACTAGACTGTTGTGGTAGAGTAAATTTATTAACCAGTATATAGTGATGTATATTAAATCCGTAATTTTTTTAACGACAAGACAGTTTTTTAATTCTTGTTGATTTGTAGTGGTCTAGTCTTACTCTAAATGGAACTCGACACTCATTTCTCGATTGATTTTAATGTTATTGAACATAATTGCGGCAAATTTTACGCGACTATCAAAATGGTCGTCCAATAGAAGAAATATTAAAAGAATGCAACAGAGTGTGGTTAAGAGAAATGCCAAATTGCAGGGAAGGGTTCTGACAGTCAATACGACTCAAGTAATAACAAAACGAAGAACATTTTGCAATAAATTCTTTTGTCTATTTAATTTTGTAAATGTGTTTAGCGTGAGGGAGTGTTTACACTTGCAAACTCAAGTGATGGAGCTTCTAGGTACCATTTCTTAATTCAGACGTCGAGGACGAACTTGTTATTTATTCAGCTTAAAAAATCAGCAAACGCTTAGAAATTTAGATTTGATATTTGGTAGCGTTAAACTGTATATTATAGCCAAGATTTTGACATAAATTTCGCTTGTATTGTGCAATTGAGGTGGTCAAGACGACGCCATCTTGTTTTTTTTTTTAATAGGAACAAGGGTTTAACTTTAGAGCGTTTGAAAGCTACTTACTCTCAAAATACAAAGACACATTATAAAGTTGTTTATTGATAAATAATTTGCAAAAATCGTGAAAAATTAATCATGAAATAGAAATATAGATAAATAAACTCATAATAAATGTTCAAAATGCCGCCCGTTCACTTCTTGACACAAATAAAGTCGTCTTACAAAAGCGTTTAATGAATGATGCAGGTGTTCTGCATTTTGATGTTCTGTCGTTAAACCTACGTCTGCAAAGAAAGGGACAATTAGGGTTATTTTTGCGATATTTTCCCTTTTTTTTGCATATCCAGCTTTAACAGTATAAAACGTTACAAAAAAACTTGCAAGACTTTTTTTTTTGCAGACCATGCAATTTTCTACAAAATATCGAGGAGAGCACTATTCTAGTTGTTATGGTTTTCAAGTTCTTGAGCTAACTTTGAACATGATTTATACAGTATGTATGTATATCTTTCGATTACCAATTGTTTTGACTGGTATGACTGGTAAAACGTCGTTATCGATTTTTAATTGTTTATAACGGCGTTTAGCTATTTATACAGGTTCGTTTATAAAGATTCGTTATCCATCTTAACATCCATTATTTGTATCCTGGCTTACTGTATTCTTACATTAATATGTATTCTCTTTCCACCTGAGAGTGCTAATAATGATATGTCTACGAATGAATCTGATCATGACCCAAAGGAGGATATTCATTTAGCACGGCTACGAAGCAAGAGTGGTTCTTGCACCGCATTGTTGCCGGTGATGAAAGTTGGTGCCACCATTATGTGCCTGAGTCGAAACGTGACAGTATACGAGTACAGTGGAAACAGCCATCGTCTCCAAGGCACCAGAAACTCAAAACTCTACCTTCCGCTGGCAAGTTTATACTTACCTGTTTTTTCGGTAACCGTGGACCATTACATCTTGAATTTAAAGACCCTCATGTCAACATCAATGCTAGTCGATACAGTGAAACTTTGACTGGTTTGCATACAACCATAAAGAACAAACGTGATCCTCCTTCACAATAACGCCTATCTGCATATCGCTAACATCATCACGTCACAGCCGTGTTTAATTAAAATTCGTTGTTTGTAGCAACTAGCAATAATTGGTTCTGTTAACAAAAGTGCATCCAAAGACGTATTTCCAAACTTGATTACTTTTTTATAAGGGGTGTAACACCTAAGATGCCTGGGTCCGTAGCTCCTTTATCATACATTATATCGAAAAAAGTGTGAGAGCAAAATTGTTCACAATTACAATCACCATGACTCTAAAATATTGTTGGTCATCAGTGGCGTGCCATATTCCAGCGGCATGTCAGACCTTTCTTATATAACATTATACGCCTAACTTTAGCGGTTTCGCTGTTACAGCGGTTTTTCCTCGCAGTTAGACCATACTTCGAAATTTTTTTTAACACCGATTAAAGTGTACCGGCATTTCCGTTTCGAATTAGGCATAGACTAAAACCTCTTCTATCTACCCATAATTTTTTTTTCAAGTGATTTATGGAAAGAATATAATTTTTAATTAAAAAATTACATCGTTGGATAACTGAAATTCCAAGTGTTCCATTTGTAAGCAAAAACAATACATTTCATAACAAAATTAAAAAGAAGAAAAAATTGTTAGGTCAATTGGTCGAAAAAGGCAGCTGCCATGATAAAACAATAGAAGTGCAATTGTCATGGTGTTTACTCAGCCTAACTAGATACCGACGAATTCTCTCTCGCATATCCTCGGCAGTAGTTGGCACCGTCCTGTAGACTTCGTTCTTGATGTTACCCCAGAGGAAGAAATCAAGGGGACTGAGGTCAGGCGATCTTGGCGGCCACCTTATTGGACCCCCACGACCAATCTATGAATCTGGAAACCTTTCATTAAGATATTCCTTAACGACACGACTATTATGTACAGGAGCTCCATCGTGTTGGAAAAGTATCTGTCGGCGAGCGGCTAAAGGGACATTTTCCAAAAGTTCAACCCAGTCGTCACGAAGGAACCTTAAATAATTGTTGCCATACAGATTCCCATCGAAGAAGTAAGGATCAAGTAGGTGTTCTCCCAGTATGCTAGCCCAAACATTGAGTGACCTTCTTTGCTGGCGGTTTCCAATTGTCATGACGTGCAGGTTCTCATCGGCGTAATAATGACAGTTGTGGCGATTGACTGCCCCATTTTTATGGAATGTCGATTCATCCGAAAATAACACCCGCATAAGGTAGGATTCCTTTTAATCGATTTTGTTGATTGGACAATTGCAGAAATTCTGCCTGGTTTCAAAATCTTGAGGTTGTAATTCCTGGTACAATTGAATTTTAAATGGATGGAACTTGTACTTCTGAAGGGTACGATGCACACAACGCATTAAAATATCTGTGTTCCTACTAATTCGATGAATATATGAGGATTTTCAACAGCAGCCTCCAAGATTTGAAACTTGTTTTCTACGGTCAAAATTGGCTTCGTTCTCACTCTCGTTGCTCGTTGAACAGTGCCAGTTGTTGTAAATCTATCCAACACCTTTTTAAACGTACGTGGACGGAATTGATTTAAAAAAATGGCATTTTCCAACAAAATTGATCCAACAACTTAATTTTTCCTTTTGATTTTGTTATGAAATGTGTTGTCTTTTTTTACAAATGGAAACCTTGGAATTTCAGTTATCCAATGATGTATTTTTATATGGTTTCCATTGGATATTTTAGAATAAAATGACAATTTGCAAGCCCCAATCAAAACTTATCTTCTTTCGATAAATCACAGAAATGGGCCACCTTTTTATTTTTGGTTGTAAAATGGTAAAAAATGAAAATTTTTTCTTAATTTTTTTTTTAATCGCAAGGGTATTCCAAAACACAACTTTCCATCGTAGCAGATGCTTGCAATTAAGTTTTGAAGTATTTCTCTTTTTGAATGGAAAAAAAGTGTATTTTTCGTGTTTTCCGAAAGTGTAGGGAGAAGTGGGCCACCCAAATTTTTATCTGAAAAAATGCTGCTATATGCTACAAATTCTTGTCCTGGGGGTTTTCAAAGGCCCTAATTACGAATCCGTTGTCAAATTTGCTAAATTCAAAATAGTTTACACAAAATGAGGGTTAAAAATTGAAAAAACAGTGACTTCAGTAATAATGTTCATTTAATATCTGGAAAGAAGGAGTAATAAAGTTGGAATTTTTTTTTTTAATGTGTGGTGGGTGCTTAGTTGCAGTGACTCCGCAAGCTGTATTACTTGTCTGGCTATCACTGCAACTCTTGCGGTGTAGTTTAGTGTGTGTAAGTTGTGTTTAAATGGCTTTGTGACAGCATCATATCGCCTTTTATGATGCCGCGCTGTTAATTACTTTGCTCCCAACAGCGAATGGCAAGTCGATCCGGGATTAAACTCTCTGAAAAAATGTCACCGTCCCTCCAGAGAATTGAACCCCGGCACCTATCGTCCTCTCACAACAATAGTCAGCCGCCTAACCACTGCGGCCATCGACCCGTTAAAATTTAGGAATTAACAGGAATGACAAAGGTGTTGCAAAAAAAAACATTTTGCAGTGTTCAACACAGATTTTGGGCGCAATTGGCGCACGTGAAGTAGGTGCAGTTGGTCATATCGACGCACTTTAAGAGGAAGGGTCTGTCGCCGTTATCGCACTCGATGGAGTTTGTTCTTGTCAGCTTTGCTGGTATCAATTTATTGCAAAAATCGATGTCTTCATCTGAAGAAACCGAAGACTTTCTTTTTTTGCCTTTTTTTCACACTTGATTGTGAAGAACTGGCCTTTTTAGAAAGTAAATAAGACATTTGCATAATTGATAAAAACACTTTACTGTGCAAAGAACGGGCATTACTCCAGTGGCCCATGTCTGTCTACAAATAGCGGCCCACTTCTATCTACAAGCGCCTTTTTTTGCATATGCATCCCACAAAAATACAATGTTAATAATGGGCAAAAATCACTTTGCATTTCAAAGATTATATGTCCAAATATCATATTGCATATTTACCTGAGTTCTTCTCGTAAAAATGCGATGACAAATCGCGTGAGAGGCTACGAAGGTAAAAACTTTCTCGGCAAAATTCTTACCGCGTTTCTCTGTACATCAGTGCAAGAGTAGGTTTATAACCTCTAAATGCTTCCTAAAAGTGAGCTCGCGTCAAAATACAATAAATAATGTGCGCGGTTTGACATAGATGTCACTTGTCTTACGGTTATTCGGGTGGCCCACGTGTGTCTACAACACTCTACTCTTCGACGTCTTTCCGAATCTGTCACAAAATACAGAGGTTTGACACGCCACTGGAATACGGCACGCCGCTGATGACTGAAAAATATTTTAGAGATATGGTGATTGTAATTGTGGACAATTTTGCTCTTACACTTTTTTCCGATATACTGTATGATAAAGGAGCTACGGACAGAGACCTCTTAGGTGCTACACCCTGTATAGTTATGTATGTATGTAGGTATATCTGAAGAGTATACAAGATGTAAGGGATGTTGGATTAAAGACCAGAGCTGATTCATTAAAATTACACGCAATAATTTAAACTCGGCTTCATCGATTCATCGATTTTACCACTGACGTTTCGACCCGTACTCAAAAGGGTGCCGTAGTTTGAAATTTAATACACACATAATGGTGTCATTTTAATAGCACAAATATATTACATTAGACTATATAAATATATTGGATATTGTATTGAATTGTAGCAGCTATTGGATATCTTCTCCCCGAATCTCTAGCACTTCCCATCGTAATACTGCCGCTACATTTACATCCATCTCTCTTGAAGCAGCAGGCACCCGAACGACCTTTCTATTTCCTTTCTCTCTATTCGAACACGAAACCCGCTCGCGTATACTGGCTTGGACGCTGCTATCTCCTATCCTGAATTCCATTTGCACATCCGTATTACTTTGGGCGCGCATATCTCGAGCAATACGCATTCAATATTATTTTATTCAGTTTTATGCGACGTTTTCATTTGTTCTTCTTTCCTTGCTTTATGTTCGGATGTTTTTTCCTCTTTTTTATACGCGGTGATTTGATCCAGTTTTATCCGCGCTAGGAATAGGTTATAGTTACAGTTTACATTTTTCAATTTTTAAATTGCTAATACACAACTGAATTTTTTGTTTTGTTTTCCAGATTAAGTCAGAATTTCTATCTACAATTAAAATAGAAATATAAAGGGTGAGACATTGTATAGGTATAACGACGTATTATATCCATTATCTTTTCTCCTCCATACAACCAAGTATAACCGCCCGTTTGTTTAATACGTGTTGGCGGAGCAAGGAACTAAGTGTCAAAATAGACAGTGAGCTCCGGAATCCATAACAATGGGGCGATAGAAACAGGAATAATGCATATCGTATAATACACCTTCGTTTGCAACCAATTTAATAATTAACGTTCGAACAAGTTCGCACAATCATAGCGGATCCGGAAAATGGTCTTTAGCGTTGTGTTTTAGTTGTGCCAATCAAACGACGGGACTTAGTGTATGAATAGTGAATTGTGTACTGTATATTATGTATGTAGAATGTTCTATATGAATACATATAGTACATAATACTTCCATAATTGATAATATTACATACGAATACATATAGAACAAGTGCAAGTAATCGCTTAGAACTATCAATCGATAATCCAGGAGATTTCACGCAAAAAAAACAACTTTCAGAAGTATTCAACTCAACTGACAACTTTTATAAATTCCATGTCGCTTACAGTTTAGATACTATACGCGAAAGACAGTGGAGAAGTCATCTACATATTTCTTAGGGAACTTTCCGAAGTTTTCTTTTTCCTTATCTGTCAGTCAACGTTTCGAAACACTGCTTATTCAATTTCATATCTCTATCATCATCAAAATAGCACTAATACCGACGTTCGCGTATACCAAACTTATCTTTTAATTTTAAGAAATGGCCTTTGCGACAAATCCAGGGGCTTTGTACTTTCGAACTTATTGATTTTATGGACTACGAGAATAAGGGCGCGTACATTTCCCTCATCAGGCAACGAAAATTCCGATTGTATTCAGTATGGTTGCTGAAAAAAAAGGTAACGGATACGCACACGGCGAAAAATAAATTAATTGAGAAAAAATGTAGAATACGATGCCCATTATTCCCACGTGTAGTAAACAGGCTAATTTGTACGCAAATTATTAGTATTAGGTCAAAGGTTGGTGCAAAAGCGTAATGGGAAATCGCTGTTGTGTTGTAATGTTGGCTGTAGCTTCACTTTGATAAAATATTGGGAAATGTATGCTTTATTGCACAAAATAGGTTTAATAAATTTTTAAATCAAAAGAAATATATAAAAAAAATAAAACATGTACTACTGACAATAATTTTAAAAATTTTCTGGATCATCTGTAAGCAAAAGATTTCTGTGACTTTTTTTATTTAATTATACTACATATTTTTTCTTACTTATTCTAATAAAGATTTATTTCCTGAAGACTTCTCCATTAAATGGAGTGACAAATTTATTCTAAACACTTTAACCCACTGAACACCAAACAAGTTTCAACTAAAACACCGACGCGTTTCAACAGCAATGCTGTCATTATCAAGGCGATAATAAAACTAAATTAAAATAAAATCTACAAAAACAGGTAACCTAAATGTTATGCACGGTCAATCCGATACGCATCATTAATTTCCGATTAACGAAAACAATGCCGAATGCGGTATAGGTCCATTGTCACAGTTCATTACACATGACTTATTTTTATATATTTCTAAACTTTCGAAAACATTTAGAAACTTACAATTGATGTTGTGATCAATTCTATTAAATCTAAGATTAGCCATATGCTCTTTGAATCTAATTGAGACTGCTCTCCTGGTTTGCCCAATATATTTTTGATTACAATCTTTACAATTGATTTCGTAAATATCTGACTTTTCTAGAGGTTGTATTTTATCTTTAGGGTTACCGATGAGACTTCGTAAACTAGTCCCAGAACTGTAAACTATTCTGAGATCTAGCTCTTTGAAGATTTTACTCAAACCTTTAGTGATAAAGGGAGCGTAAGGGAGGGTCACAACGGGTGAAGCTTTCACATCCTCTCGAAAAGTCTTAGATTCTTTCACAGTTTTCTTGTAATTAAACTTCCTAATTAACTTATAGATATGCTGAGGCTGGAAACCATTACACTTGGCCGCATCTTTTATAATTTTCAGCTCTTTCTCATACCTCGCCTTGTTCAAGGAAAAAGTGAGAAGTCTGTGGACCAAAAAATTCAGGCTAGCCATTTTGTGTTGAACACAATAATGGGAATCTGAAGGAATGTAGCGAAGTGTACTGGTTTCCTTTCTATACACGTCAAACTCTAATCTATTGTTATTTCTAATTACTAAAGTATCTAGAAAGGGTAGCTGACCGTTTTCTTCTCTTTCACAAGTGAACTTTATGGTTTCGAACCGATTATTTAATCTATTGAGAAAATCGTCAATATTACATTTTTTACTGTCAAATATAGCGAAAATATCATCCACATACCTCAACCAAACCCTAGGAAAGTATTCGCTCTCAGATTCTAAGTTCTTTTCAAAACGGCTCATGAAAAGGTTAGCCAAAAAGAGCGACGAGGAGTTATCCATTGCCGTTCCTTCCACCTGTTTATAAAAACTCCTAAATTGAAAAATGTAATGACAGCATTGCTGTTGAAACGCGTCGGTGTTTTAGTTAAAACTCGTTTGGTGTTCAGTGGGTTAAAGTGTTTAGTGTTCTACTTCTGCACCAAGAGATCCAGTGACGAACTTGACAAATTTATTGTTAAAAAAAACTATGAAATTTACAGAAATCAAGCTATCATAGCTTTTAATGAATCAATTGTTCGAAATTAGCACCATTTTGTTCCAGACACATTTGACACCTTCTATTAACTCGAACTGCTGCGTTTAATATGAGATTTGGTGGTATTTCATGACATACTTGTACTATCCTTCTTACTAAATCATCTCAGGTATCAGGTGGAGTCAAATAGACATGATCTTGAATGTAAGACCACAGAAAAAACATCCAGTGGATTCAGATTTGGCGATCTAGCAGTCCGTCGAATAGGTCCGTAAGTGCCCATCCATTATACTTTTCTTGGTTTAGATAACCCTCCACAAAAAAGGTCCCTACTAGTCTACAGCCTAAAATGCCATACCTTACATTTACACTGAATTGATTTTGAAAATTGTGTTGCACCACAATATGGATATTTTCAGTGCTCCAATTGCGATGATTATTTCTGTTGACTACACCATTTTTTCCAAAAGTGCATTCATCTGACCACAACACACGACGATAAAAAATTGGATCTTCCCTTAGTTTATTCATGAAAACCGTGCAAAATTGAACCCCACGTTGAGGGTCGTTTTCACCGAGAGCATCCACCTTTCGTGGTTTGTACGGTAAGTACTTGTGCTTCTTCAAAATGTACTGATCTGTAGAATGTGATACCTGCATGTAGTGAGCAATTTCTCGTGTAGACGTATTAGGGTTTTCTTCCACATAGAGAAAGACACTTAATTCTAAATTTTGATTTTGAATTACACGTGCGTTTATTTTCGGTTTTTTCAATGATCCAAAATTTCGTAAATTTGCACGAGCCTTCCAAACCTATCGTCACTTGAACGCAATCTGCCAGGAAAACGATTTCCATAAAGTCGCAAAGCAGCTGCAGAATCTTTTACGCATTCAAAATATGCTTGAATCGCATCCATACATTCGCCATTATCCATTTCAATAACAAAATTTAGAAATAAATAATGATTTTTAAATTTTTTAAATAAACGAATGTTGTTTTTGACCCACCGCTCACTGATAACATTGGTTTATAATACTTTATGGGCTATATAGTATTAAATGTAAGTCATTCTAAATGGTACACACATTTGCTGGTAATAAAATGAAATAGAGTATTTAAAGTGCATTTAAGAAATCTCTGTGTTCGGAAAAACTAGAATAACTTGAACTAAAAAAAAACCTTCAATTTCTCGCTTTTTTTTTAAACAAGGGTATCGTTGTTTGCAGTTTCTTTTTCACAAAAGGAATAAGTAAAAAAAATAGTGCAATTTAAAAAAACACAGTCTGATGAAAACAAAAAATTCAAAGCGGATCACGTTACAGTGTTTTTAAAACGATTTAGTTCGACGTATAATTTATTACATTCGGATAAAAAGTAAAAAAGTTACAGCACCAAAGGTTTTTCATAATACACCCGGTGACTCACGCCGTAAACTAAAAAAAAAACAACAACAAACGAAGTCGTTTAGAATATGATCGGTCGGACACTTCGACGTTTAACGTTGAAGAACCTTGGAGACGAATTGAAGCAACATGGTTCGCCATCTTTCCTGCTACCATACAACAACTTATTGACTCCATGCCTCCTCGTGTAACACTGCTCGCGAGGGATACTCGTGCTATTGATGTATCCTCTAGCAGCATGACTGCGCCGATCTTCAGATAAGACTTCCATACCAAATTTTATTACGTTAGAATCACACGTTCAGATTATACAAGGCGTGGTCGTCACTCGTATTCATCAGAACTTGTTGATCACACTTTTTCCTGAACCCTTGATAATGTGGTTATCTGTTTAGTTGGTGCACCATCTTTCACTTCTTCTTGAGACACAAGCAAGCCCACTGCACTCAAAACTTCAGCCGAATTTCTGATTTAACCTACCACTATCTTTGCTTTTTCAGATCCAGATATTGCTGGTACTACAATTTCAACTTCTATGATAATCTCCTATTTTCAATCAATTGATCGACATGTCTTTAGCAAATGGTCTTTTCTCTTTCGCCCTGTAAACTGCTGGCATTTATCTGTTCTCAAATCTCTTCATCCAGTCCAAGAGCTTTAATAAACTGCAATAACTATGATGGTTTTAGAGAAGGTATTTCTTCTACATTTATGACGTCTTTTCCGAGCTAATTAGCTCGGGTTTCCTTAATAGCGATGCAGTTAGATGTCAGGTGTTCCGGATTTTCATCCTCCGCCCCGAAAAACCTGCAAATGGAGAGCCGTTCGTTTTTATGCAAGATGGAATTCCCTGCCACACTGCTCGGTCCATTAAAACATTTTTGCAGCATTTTTGAGTAACATTTCTCTTCTGAACTGACCAGCTAATTCAATAATATTTGGGAACTGGTAAAACGAGAGGTAGCAAAGGAAGACATTACCACCAAAACCCAGATAATAGAAAAAATTATACATGGCTCGAATGGTTACCCACGTATGCAGGAGACAGTTCAAAGCTGCATTAGTAGCATGCCACGTCGCTAAAGGTGGCTCCACCAAGTTTTTCCTTAAAATATATATATTTTAATGTTTAAATCAGTTTTATTCTGTTTGTTTAGCTACTAAAATTGCAAATTAAAAAAAATAAAACATTTTTATAACAAAATAATGATTGTTATAAAGTCAACAGTCGAAATAATTGAAAAAAATCAAGTGCGTCTAATAATATGGCCAGGGACTAGTATATTGAAGTGTCTCAGACTAGGGAGATTCTCTCTTGCTCCTCATCCATATACCGCAAAACGGTTCTGGTCTCACAAATAAAGTTGTGACGGCTTCCCTTGTTAATAGGTTAGCTTCTCGGTTGCCTCTGATACCAATAAGTCCTGGTACCCAGCATAATGCATTTCTGTTCTCTTGCCTAGGTTGTTTAATCCGCTAAGGCACTTCCAGACTAATTTTGAGCTGATGATGTTAGAACTCGGTGCCATTATATGTAGCTCCTTGACTATCGGAGCAAACTGCAATGTTATGATTTCGATTGTTTAATTGCACATCTTGCACATCTAATGGTGTTGATCTCCGCTTGGAACATGCTAGGGCATATTCCCATTGGCTGCGAGCATTTAGTTCCTAGACAGAATAGCTCTGCACCTGTTCCCTTGACAGTTTTAGAACCCTCCACATACCATTTGATGGTGTTTTCTTTTTGGGAGTGGGTGGAGGATTCTGTAAACCTAGACATGGGGAAAACCCCTCTTGAGACGTCCAAGCTCTCTAGTGCGAAGTGTCGTCCTATCCCGTCCCCGCCTTGGTCAGTTTATATAATATTGCAGGGCCACTTGCTTCACCACTATGTGTAGCGGTGTGAGGTCTCAAATTATATACCTCTAGAGTCACAGTTGAGTAGGATCTCATAGCGCCGGTGATGCATACGCATGCTAACCGTTATAGTTTGTCAAGGGCATTGCTAATACATTGCCATAGGTCTTAGCATACTGACGTACAACCATCGCAGTATGGTTGGGTTGCAACCCCATCTTTGACCTGCTAGGTTCCGATATATCAGTCGTTTTATATTATTTTTTTAAAGAAAATAAAATATCAAATAGCATATATTATAGGAGTAATAATAGCATATATTATACTCTAATATTTACTGAACAAACATCTGCTCTGTTATAAAACGACGATTAATTTTGAAAAGCTGAGCGACCCTATTTCGCGAATCCCTCCATTCCTAACGACTGCTCCACAATTATATTACAAGATAAATAAAATCATATAATTTAAATAAACACAACATCCACGAACAAGTCAGTTGAAGATGCATTAGCTCTAAATATGTTTCGACGCTATTGCGTGTAATCTGTTTCCGCAGTTATCCGATGAATTAATTATAACGTATATGATAATATCGTGCTGGAGTATATACGCTGGTGAAATTTCCCCAGCACCATACCACTCGTGTGCCCTAGGCGATCGATACATTTAAGCTATGTATGTAAGTACAAGATGTAGTATGTATGGATGTGTGTATGTGTGTTACGTGTAACTTCCTTCGACTTGCTTGCTATACATACGTACTCCCGGAGTATTATTTCGGATACGAAGTTGTGCCAACATTTTCTAAGTAAATTCGATGGAGCAACAAGACTTTCCACTTGTATATTACGGTTTCGCAGTATTAATTTTCTGAAAATGTGTGAATAGATAAATTCGTGCTTATTATTGGTTCATCGTTATGGGAGAATTGTCAGTGGTAACCAGCTGGTAATTTCTTACAATATTATCTCGTATACAGGGTGATTGGTGAGAATGGCCGACTAAAAGTATTATACAAACAGAACGAAATTTTAAAACAAAATTTTGCAGCTGGATATGGTTGAATATGAACTATCACGTGAACATATTTTTGATTAAATATCACTTGGGCAGTGGGCATCAACTTCGATTTTTTAAATAGCACGTTATAAAATAAATTACAAATTCAGCTTCTATAATAAATTTTACACATATTTCATGTATCATACTCTATACCTAAATACCACTTCTTCTGAGTTATTTGCAATTATTAATATTATATTCTGATTCTACGAAAGATTCTCTTTGAATCCGTATTGGTTGTTCCTATACCTAAAATGGAAGGTGAATAAGTTATAACGATTTAATTAATCTCTGTACCTAAAATGCTCAGATATGTCAATTTACTGAAGCAAGGGTGCTTAGCTTATTTGTTTTACATAGTTATTTGCCACTTATTTTGACATCTGTCATTTTG
Source organism: Holotrichia oblita (assembly GCA_023690525.1). Classification (NCBI taxonomy): domain Eukaryota; kingdom Metazoa; phylum Arthropoda; class Insecta; order Coleoptera; family Scarabaeidae; genus Holotrichia; species Holotrichia oblita. Next base: position 13,983,001 of record CM043017.1, read on the forward strand.
TTAATCGTATTTTCGCAAATGCTTTACCTGTAATACTATTGTTTTCGCTTCTGTACAATACATTTTTCTCAGTTTATGGTGTTATAATGGATTATCATTAAGAATAGACCAAATCAAGTAATCATGAATTTATTTATTATGCAAAGTGAATATAATAAAATAGTAAAATAAACGATTAGTGAAAGATACTAACATTTACAACCAATTATCAGCAAACATTTCTAAGAATTTTTAAGGTCTGATGTTTTAGCAATCGATATGTTTGTAGAACAATGGTGAGGAACAATATCAGTAACAATTCAGATCAGTGGTTCCCAAACTTTTTTGACCCCTAGACCCCTTGCCACGTTTTTCGGTTTTGGGTAGACCCCCTACTTAACTGATATTGATTTTTTGTAAATTTCTAACTGTAGTGAAGTTTAATGTTAAAAACTTAAAGTAAAAACACATGTTAAGTTTTATACATTTATTAATTGAATTTAAATTAAAACTACTCACAATAAAATTTTGTATCTGTTATATAAAATATACGTAACATAAAATAAACTAAGCAATAAGTAAATGTTTTTAATGAGAAGGATGAACCTGATGCTTTAATAATAAATTTGGCGTCAATTTTGTAAGGTTTAATCTTAAATCTCCTCGGCTAATGAAGTCCAATTTATTTCTTTTTTTGTTAGGAGATTGGTAACAGCGCTGAACCCTCTTTTCACTAGGTATGACGATGGAAAGGAAATTAAAAATTTCTTCGCTATATTCCATAATACGGGATAAGTAACGGGTATGTTGTTTTGCAGCCAGAATTGCTGATATCCGTTTTTAAACTGAACCTTAAGTTCTTCGTTTGTACTTAGTTCGGTCAGTTCCTCTTGTATTATGACATTCGTTTCTTCTGTCACCATATGGGTTAATTATCCACGGTGGTATTACCATAGTCAAAACATCCTCAAACCTAGTTGCAAAATCTGAATAGAGGGCATTTAAATGTTGAAGGTAGGTTGAAACGTCGTCTTTCTGGCAGTTTGTCTGTGACAAATTGGGGAACTGGGAAAATTCGCCTCGCCCAATATTTTGCTTCATTAGTTTAACTTTGGCAAGAAACGCTGATAAGATGGACTTTGTTTTAATCAAATTTAGATTGTCGCCTTGTAACTGCAAATTAACCATATTAAATTTTGTAAACAAATCTGTTAAATAGGCGATGTCTGTTTTCCTCTTCAATAAATTGTCTTTTAAAATTTAATCTTTAGTATCCAGAAATTCTAAAATAGTCTCAAAAAGTGCAAAAAATCTTGTCAAACATAAGCCTTTCGACAGCTAGCGTATTTCAGTGTGATGGAGTAATTGATGGAAGTGTTCGTCATTTTCTTCACACAACTGCGCAAGTAACCGCGTATTCAATGCGTTACTTCGAATTTGGTTTTTCACTTACACAAGAAGCTTTCAATATCAGAACTCATTTGATCAATACGTCTTTCAACAGTATTGTTGCTTAAGGGAATTCTTTTAATGATATCAGATGCAGGTTTCTGTAAAACAGGTTTTAATACCTCTTCAACGGCTGGCAAAATTAACTTCTCTCCCATAGTATGCGGTTTTCCGGATTTTGCTATAAGTAGCGAGATATTGTAAGACGCCCGCAAACCATCATCGTTTCTTTGCGACGTCGAAGCGAACATTCTGTCCAGCGTGGGTCTCTTCTGAAGTTTATCTTTGAGTGTTTGAAAGTATTTCAAATCTTTATCTGTTTTATCATGGTGACATCTTCTCAGATGATCCTGCAGCTTAGATGGTTTCATAGCATCATTGTCCAAAACTTTGTGCATAAAAGGCACATAGACAATTGTTTGTCCGACAATGATGGAATGAAGCCAAACTTCAAATAATCAACGCTGTACTGTTTACATTTCTTTTTAGATTCGGACATGGCGTCAGTCATCTGTGGGCAAACTTAATCTATTTTAATAAGACATAAAGTCAAGCAGCTGTATATTAAAAAATCAAAGTCAAATTTAAATTGTATGGTCTTAGATTTTATGGCAAGCAGCTTTTTACAAGTTCAAAACTTGTAAAATGTAATGTATTGCGACCACAAAGCGAATGCCTACCGTGAACCCCCATTTTCGTCTCACGGACCCCCAATTTTTTTTTTTTTCGCTGACGTAGACCCCTTGCAGGTTGTTACAGACCCCTGGGGGTAGATAGAGACCACTTTGGGAATCACTGATTTAGATTATCTAAGAATTCTTCTAGATAATCCCAACAAACGGTATTTGAATAATCAACATAAACTATATTTATCTATATCAAAGGTCTAAATAATTAGTAATAACGAATTAGGTAAAATTAAAATAACAGAAAGGGTAATATAAAAGATAGGACAGTAGAAATTATAAGACCAACAATAATAATAAACATAAATAAATAAGTTATCTAAATGGTTCGAAATGGCAACCGTTTCTATTGAAGCATTCTATATTCGGAGACGTATTCCTATAATTGTTGCTCTTCGAATAGCATCTGGTATTATTTGCCTAAAGGATCCCTTATTCCCATAATTCAATGGAAAGAATTTACGAAAATATGATTAACAAAATGACAGATGCCAAAATAAGTGGCAAGTAACTATGTATAACAAATGAGCTAAGCACTCTTGCTTCAGTAAATTGACATATCTGAGCATTTTAGGTACAGGGGCCCTGTATAATGTTATAGAAGCGAACTTCAAATGTTGTGCAACTGCATAATATCAACTGTGCGTATGCAAAATTTCTTTCGTCTCTTTTATTCCTACGTGACGTAATATCACTATAAAGTAAGATCGGTATCTGTCACTTTTTTTCTTTAATTGCGAATAACTCAGAAGGAATGGTATTTAGGTATAGGGTATGATACATGAAATATGTGTAAAATTTATCATAGAAGCTGAATTTGTAATTTATTTTATAGCATCCTATTTAAAAAATCGAAGTTGGTGCCCACTTCCGATTAACCGGAAGTGATATTTAATCAAAAATATTTTCACATGATAGTTCATATTCAACCATATCCAGCTGCAAAATTTTGTTTTAAAATTCCCTTCCGTTTGTATAATACTTTCAATAGGCCATTCTCACCAATCACCCTGTATATGGCTTAAAATATGTTGGTTACCAATTCGCCACCAAAGGAATACTAAAAGTGAAAGCCCTATTTGTCAACGTTTCGAAATCTTTACAAAAATTATATGTATATAGGTACTGGTATACAGTGTGGAACAGCCTAATGGAATAAATTCGATAACAAATAAATGAGCGTGCATTGGGAAAAACGCTTGGACACGTCGATTTGTATTTTTAAATGCGCATTTTTTTCAAAAAAAAAAATTATACAGAGTGTGTCATGTGACAGTGGCCAATACCAACTTTCTTATTTTAAATGGAAACCCCTGCATATTATTTATTTTTTGGGTTCTTCGAAAAATTCTGGACATAATTCATGTACAATGTCCCATACCTATCTTCAACTGTTTCGGAAATATTAAGTGTTTTCAGATTTATTACGAAAATTAACATTAAAAAAAGAAAATTATTTTATTTCACAAATTCGCTACATTACACTAAAAATCTATTTCCCATTTAGCTCTTGATATTGATAAAGTAAGCAAAAACCATTGCTGCGTTCCTTTTTACTGATATGAAATTAAAAAAATACAAAGACCGTTTTGTTTATTTTCGTAAAAACTCATAGCCTTAGCAACATGTTGTCTGCCTGCATGACAGTAGTGATCAGTGTAAGTGCTATTGTCGTTTGAATTTCGTTAACTGTACGTAATAATATCAGAAAAATGGTTCATTTAACAGAAATGCACAAAATAACCATTCTACAAATGATTGGTTATGGAGATAACACACGGACACAAATGGAAGTTTCTCGCTTATTTCACGAAAAATTTCCAAATTTGCCGCCTGTATCGCAAGGAATAATTAGCAAAATAGAAAAACAGTTTTGCGAGCTTGGTCATGTAAGACATATTAAAAAAGTAGCTGCCAATGCAGTAAGTGATGATACGAAATTGGATATTATGCTTGAGTTTCAAGAAAACCCACATAATTCTGGTCGAAAAGCAGCCCCACTGTTCAACATTAGCCACACATCAATTTTTCGAGTATTAAAGGAAAGTAAAATGCATCCCTATAAAATGATGCCAACTCAGGAGCTCATGGAAGACGATTTCGATAGGAGAACGTATTTTTGTGAACAGATGATGGCAATGTTAGATAACAACGTGATCCAATTAGAAGATATTTTATTTTCTGATGAGAGCACATTTACACTTCACGGCCATGTTAATCGTCAAAATTGCCACTATTGGTCTAATGAAAATCCTCACTGGATGAGAGACGAACATACGCAATATCCTGAAAAAGTTAATGTTTGGGCAGGAATTGTTGGAAATCACATCGTAGGTCCCTTTTTCATTGATGGTAACTTGAATGGAGATAAATATTTAGAACTGCTCCACAATAATGTCGTGCCAACTTTCGCAAACTTATATCCTAATCCAGCAAACCCACAAGTTCCTGCCAATACAGTATGGTTTCAGCAAGATGGAGCACCGCCCCATTGCCAAATCAATGTCCGGCAGTACCTGAACCAAATTCTTCCAAATCGGTGGATAGGGAGGCGCGGATCGATAGAGTGGCCTGCACGATCTCCTGATCTGACGCCATTATACTACTTTTTGTGGGGATATGTCAAAAGTCTTGTATACAAAACTAAACCCCTCAACTTAGATGACTTAAAAAGACGAATTACGCTTGCGATTAGATCAGTCACGCCTGAGATGTTGAGTAATGTTAGAAGACATTTCTATACCAGATTAGCATGTTGCCAAGACGTTCGCGGCGAGCATTTTGAACATTTACTACATTGACATTAATGTTTTTTGTTTTTTTTTACATTATTAAGAAATAATCAGTATTACTTATTAGGTTTTTAGTGTAATGTAGCGAATTTGTGAAATAAAATAATTTTCTTTTTTTAATGTTAATTTTCGTAATAAATCTGAAAACACTTAATATTTCCGAAACAGTTGAAGATAGGTGTGGGACATTGTACATGAATTATGTCTAGAATTTTCCGAAGAACCCAAAAAATAAATAATATGCAGGGGTTTCCATTTAAAATAAGAAAGTTGGTATTGGCCACTGTCACATGACACACCCTGTATAATTTTTTTTTTTTTATGCGCATTTAAAAATACAAATCGACGTGTCCAAGCGTTTGTTCCAATACACCCCCATTTATTTGTTATCGAATTTATTCCATTTGGCTGTTCCACACTGTATACATACATATATACCAGTTACTACTTGCAAACTTTAACCGAGTATAAAGTGTATCTCTAAATTGGTCATATCGAACTTTCCATTAGGCACAAACTTTGCAAACTTCTCGCGAACTTTTACGTACTCTTCCCGCGATGAATGCGTGTGTGTATACGTAATAAGTTTATCTTCTTGAATATTATACGTCTTATCGATGTAAGTAGTAGTATTCTTCCGCGCCCACCGCACGTTTGATTAAACTTGAATACAAGAAGCGGAAATTTATCTCTAGAGTGCTGTAAACCTCCTATCCTAAGCGCGTAAGCATATCCCTTTGACCCTGTATACCACTATAGTTACACGAGATCATACTGGTACTCCTGTTTCTATATACGCACATGGTAAGATGTAAATGTACAAGTTATATATGTATGTATATAACACCAGCATGTATGTACATATATATATAGCACATGTGAAGAGCAAAGGATGTGAGATGAAACTACATTAGAGTTGGAGAGAGATTTACAGAACGAACGCTATCCTCTATCTCTTTCTATGCAAAATCTAAACCGCATTAATCACCTGGTGAGGACATGGACATGACGACACATTAATTCTGTATCATCCAGTTGTGCGCGCCGATGTAGGCGAAGGACATCGCATAGTGGGGTTGCAGGAAAGGGGAATGGCGGAAGTGGACCGTTCGCTAGTACGTTACAATCTTGCAAAACGACCTAGAGGATGGTAAAGCAGGAATATTTGATGGCATATTCAAATTACACGAAAATTGAAGCATATTCACTTACTTTTCAATTCATGTTTTGAACGAACTTTAATATCTCATGCACAATTACATTATCGCACTATTACTATTTCTATTTTTTTTAATTTCGACAACTAAATGACGTTTTGGAAAAAGGTCCATAACTTCTGTTGTTGTTTTTTTTAAATCGAATGCTCCATAGTTTGTTCGAGAATCTGATTGGTGATCAAATTTTTGCCAAAATAATATTGCAAAAGGATGCACCGATCGACACACATGATGGCAAGCCCTTAGAACATTCATGCAGTACTATGACTTGAGTCTCTAGTTGATACAAGCAACTACCTTTAATATTTAAAGGTAGCTTCTCTATAACATTTTCTACAACAGTTTCAATGTGTTTAAGTATCTTTCTCAATTCAAGCTTCCCTGATAAATAAGAGGAAAACCGATCGTCCATCAACAAACGAAGCACATTGATACTGAGATAACATCGTTTTATCACTGTGATTTTGAGGATGCAGGTCTTGCACCAGCATAAACGTTAAAAGGATACATATAATGATTCTTCAACATCCTTTGGGTGGAGCATCTACTAATTCCTAAATTTGATTCAACAGCCCTAATAGATGAGCTTCTATTGATTTAAAAATTGGCCAAAAAGTTAACTTCTATTTCTTCATTAATGGTCACTTGCTTTGGCAGAATTTATTGCTTTAGCTACTTTTCCAAAACACAAAAAATGCTTTTACTTATTGTTAAACATTACTCGAGTTCTACTAAGAACTTCATCACATCTTTCATGTATAATGAATCAGCGTCAATAAGCTGACAGTTCATAAAAGTACGTATAGGGGAACTTTGGAGGCCCCTTCTCCTCTCCCACTCCTACCTTCCGGCAGCTAGTGGGCTAGTGAATATAAACAATTAGCCGTTCAGTATCTGATAAAAGCTGTTCGATAAGATCAGGTACTGGATAGTTTTTATATTTTTATTTACTTTATATTGTTATTTATAAAATACTGTTTTGTATGAAGCTTCTATTTTTTTATGAATATTTAATTTTTCGATTTTAGTAGCTTGCGACTATAATTTTGTCGTTTCGCTACACCTTCTCAATGTTAGAGGAGTAGGTAATGTAGAAGAAGTATCATACAATTAAACTGTACTCCCGTTTAGATTTAATAAATGAGCAGTACAGTAATATCGCATAGTTGCTGCCTTGATAGCTTCCACATCCCCCAAGCTCCGCTCCCGAAGCACCATTTTGTATTTTGGGAACAGGAAGAAGTCGCAAGGGGCTAAATCGGGTGAATAAGGCAGGTGTTCTGTCACGGTGATTGAGTTTAGGCCCAACAACTCACGCACAACGAGCGACGTGTGAACGGTCGCATTTTTATGATGCACCTGCCCCCTTGTGCCAAATCTGGTCGAACTCGGGCCACATGAGCTCTGAGACGTAAAACTTCAACGTAAAAATTTTCGTTCACTGTCTAGCTGGGAGGGACAAATTCCTGGTGAACAATGCCCCGAAAATCAAAGAAAACAATCAACATTATCTTCACATTGGATGACTTTGATTTTTGCGACTTTTTTGTTCTCGGTTCGCCTGCTTGCTTCCACTTCTTGGTTTGAGATTTAAGCTCCACATCGAATTCGTAAAACCAAGACTCGTCTCCAGTGATGACCCGGCTGAGAAAGTCCCCCTTTCCTCTGCCTTCAACTAATCCTCACAGCAAGCAACCCTCCTTGCTTGCTGTTCTGGAGTCAAGAGTTTCCGAACGATCTTCTCATTTCAGGTTTTTCTGTCAGAATTTAGTGAACGATTGTTTTGGGGATTGACAGATCGTTAGCTATCATTCTAACTGTCATTCGACAGTCTTTAAGAACACAAGCCCGAACTCGCTCAACATTTTTCTCAGAACTCGATGTAGAGCGGCGTCCTGGGCGAGAGTCACCTATCGTCTCTTCTCGGCCTAAACTTGTTTCAGACTCTCAAAAGTCTCAAGGCCATGCTTGCCTAGCTTTGCAAGAAACTTGATGTTGATGCGCTGTTTCTCAATCAGAGAGAGTTCCATGCCTACGGCAGCTAAAAGAGGGTTACCTTCAATAAGCAAACGTAAACTCCTACTTATTTGCAGAGCGCTCTGGCTCGAACTGAGCGTTGAGGTGATTACATAGAGCGGGGAAACCACCGGATGGGCCCTCCACAACGTCCTGACACGTCGGCCGTACAGACTCGATTCAATGCAGTATTAAAGGAGAAACGGCTTTCTTTGCAGCGAAAAAAAAAGTGCTTTTCCACCACGAATTAGTCTCTCATTCTCCATATTAATCGAACCTGGCCCCCGGCGACTGTTTTCTATTCCCAAATCTGAAAAAATCGCTGGCAGGAAAGAGATTTGCCTCAAAAGAGGAGGTCATCGCCGCTGCAGATGATTATTTTACACACCTTGAAAGATCCTACTTTTCCGACGGCTTGATAAGACTGGAGCACCGTTTGAGAAAATGTATTGATCTTCAATGAGACTACATCGAAATATAAAAATAAGAAGCCGCACCAATACCGTGCTTTTCTTGTCGATTCAGGAAACATATCAGGTCGCCCTCGTATTAAACTTTTTTTTAATAAAACGTAGAAGTCAATTTGATCAAACGCTTTGTGGAAATCGGTATAGACCATGTCGACTTGTCTCTGCTTATTCAGAATTTCGGATGTCTATTGTGTAGAGAATGTGGGATTCGTAATAATGAAACGCTTGGTATGAGCATTGAATGATAGCTATTAAGACACAAGTATGAAAATTACAATACGAGGCGAAGCCGTTCGTTGTTCGTTAATAAGTTTGTTATTTTAAATTCGATTTGATTCATTTTTTTTGTATATTGTAGGTAAATTTAAATGTAATCTATCACATCTTTGGAATTTAAAGAAAATTTGGCGTACATCATTTTATACAGGGTGACACAAAGTCTGTTTTTTTAAATCAACTTTAAAACCACATATGGATTGTCAAAGTTGCTCCACCTTGTATTTTCTTATTTTGTTAACAAGACACATTATTTCTTTACAATTTCTTTTTCTATTTATTACAATAGCTTAATTTTTGTAAAAGATACAAGGGTTTAAGAAACATCTTACATTTTTCCTATGGTACTAACAATAAGTTTACGAATTTATCGTTTTTGCATAGAGGGCTATTGAAATACTGTCAGTTGTGAAATCTAAAACTTGTCAATTACGTTTTTGAACGTGTTTCTTGTCGAATAGTAATTTAAAATATGGATCTTTCAGTAACCGACGCAGCGAGAGCTGTTGCTTTGATTCAGGATGGTAGGTCACAGTATTATGTGGCCAGAGTGTTGGGAGTTTCAAGCTAAACGGCTTAATGAATTTGGTGTATACACAAGAAGAAATCATTGTGGTCGAAAGAAATGTACTAGTGAACGAGATAATCGCTTTATAACGTTAAATGTTTTGAGGGACAGAAAAGTTACATCTGTGCAAATGAAGAACAGATTAGAGGACGTAAGGCAAGTTCAAGTAAGTGATAGAACAATAAGAAGGCGGCTGTTTGATATTGGACTGCGTTCTAGGAGACCTGCAACTGGTCTAGAGTTATTGAGACACCATCGAGTTGAACGCCTTAGATTTGCTAGGGAACATGTAAATTCGGGTAACGAAGAATGATGCAACATCCTATTCACGGATGAGTCCAAATTTTGTGAAAGAATTTACCGGAAAACTGGTGAACGTTTCTTTCAAAACCATTTTTTTCCTAGAATAAGTTATGGAGGCGGTTCGATAATGGTGTGGGGTGGCGTAAATTTTGAAGCTCGGACGGACTTGGTTATAATTAACGCGGAGCCATGTTTTAGAGCCACATATTGTCCCTTTTGCACGGTTCATCGGAGATGATTTCATGCTGATGCATGATAATGCCCGACCGCATATTGCCAGAATTGTACGCGAATATTTAGCCGAGGTTGAAATCTCAGTAGTAAATTGGCCTGCTCTAACCCCACACCTAAACTCAATTGAGCATGTTTGGGATGCACTTTGGAGGAAAATACGATCTCGTGTGCCAACGCCTGCAAATTTACAACAGCTTAGTGACGTTCTAACTGAAGAATGGAATCAAATCAACCAGGCTTACATTCAAAACTTAATTCAGAGCATGCCAAGACGAATTGCTGTTATCCGTGCATGTGGAGGAAACGCTTCGTATTAAGTCTTTTATGTTTATCATTTTCTTCTCAATTCCTTTTCATAGGAAAAGTACCATAGGAAAAATGTAAAAATGTAAGATTTTTCTTAAACCCTTGTATCTTTTACAAAAATGAAGCTATTATAATAAATAAAAAAAGACATTGTAAAGAAATGATGTGTCTTGTTAACAAAATAAGAAAATACAGGGTGGAGCAACTTTGACAATCCATATATGGTTTTAAAGTTGATTTAAAAAAACAGACTTTGTGTCACCCTGTATAAAATGATGTACGCCAAATTTTCTTCAAATTCCAAAGATGTGATAGATTACATTAACAAACTTATTAACGAACGAACTTCATCAATTTTTTGAGTGGATCGATTATTTTGCCGGTGAGTGTAGATACAGAAAAGTGTCAAGTTTAATTAATTTTTATATCTGTCAGATATGTAGTCAGGCCCATATTATATATAATATTGCAATGTCGCATTCCTATTGGATATAAACTAGCATCGTAATGAAAAATCTGTATTCCTATTGGATATAAGTAAACTTGTATCATAATGAAAATCTGTATCGTAATGGACATCATTAAAGTACAGATTCAGCATATCTAATAATACAATTAAAGTATGGGAGTAGAAAAAATAATATAAAGTTAATTAGTTTTACTAAGAAGAATACAAACATGTTGTGGACTAATTTAATTTATAACCCTGTATATATATATATGCATACGTGTACGTTCAGCTTAATCGAACATGCAGAACAATTCGGTTAGAAAATACGAACGTATCTACAGAACGAATCCGTTGTGAATACAAAACAGAATGTAAAACATCATATAGGGGAACTGAATTCTCCCAACTATCTAATAAAAGTTGTGGCCTACGGTCCGGTAGACGATGATTCCATATAATGCGAAATAGATTTGTCCGGCATGTGTTACGCTACTCACCGTCTGCACGTATATATGTACATTTGGTACGTATGCGAACGTCAATAGTAAACCATTGGATAATACCCCGAAGTTGTCCAGATGCTGCATATCGTATATAAAATTAAATCCTCGTTTTTGAAGGAAACTTTCCACGTCGTCTATTCACCGACGAGGACGTAATATCGAATCGTTAACAAGGAAATTTAAAATAAATGCATCGACCGTATTTATTTCGAGGATAATTATACTCGGATTAAAAAAAAATAATTAATAAGTTACGAAAAATAGTTTGAAGAGTATGTGACAGTATCATGCTACTGCAATTTTATTCATCGTAACAGATAAAATTTTTATGCAACATTGAATAAATTGATTCCACGTCGAGTTGTCTGTTCAGTGATTTTACGCAATTATCGACGTGTCTACTCAACCGTGAAACAATTTCAAGTGAGTGGTTACGATTTTTCAATTGTTGTGTCATCCTTTTGCGATTGTTTCGTAGCACCACTACAGTTATTGGTTGTTTCGCATTTATCCAACATTTTCATCTGCACAAGGATATATCTAAACAAATTCTCAAGATATTGTCGCATTCCTATTCAATTTTGTTGTGGTAATGCCGTTATATGATTGCGCTTGAATTTTCTTATTCTGTTGTATGTATGTACCTAAATGCAATTCTATTTTATTCGGCAGAATTATCACAGTTTACTATAATAGTATTTATATTGCCGAAAGGTAATCTACATTTATAGTATCGTTACGTTAAATTTTCTAATGTCGTAAATAAATTTTATTACCTTCCAGATCTCTTTCAATGCATCGTAAATGTATTAAATTCTCTTTCAGCAACCATTTTACTTAATAGAATCATATTAAGGCAGTGATTCCGTTAAGAAAGGCTACATAATTAGCAGAAATGTGGAAAGGCGCAGATCAATCCTTAATAGATCAGTATCAAGTGAAGCAGCTCTTACACAAAATGAAAGGAGAAACCACGAACTGGAATGAGCAAAAGAACTGATTCATTAAGCAGCAAGCTCGACGAACATGAAGCTACATGAAGCAAATTCACTCAACATAACAAATCTGAATGTAGACATTCAGATTTGGGATATATTACTGAACAAAAACTTAAGACACCAAACAAATTATTTAAAAAGGAGGAAGAACCCCAAAGAGAGAGTGAAAAATTCATTTGAAAATTGACAATTCCAAATATAATCGTGTTAATCATCAGTTTTGCATTAAACTAGGTGCTAATCTAGTGGAAACGACATCAAACATTATTTCAATCAAGCTGGTACAAAAACCGCCATGCAGACGAAAGAAGGCTGACCACCCCGAGATTGTTAAAAGCCATCAAAGACTGTCTGGTGAAGAATCTTAAAACATCGCTGGCTCTACTTTCTGCTGAATTCGACGAGTCAAACGGATGCCTACAAAGGTCTTGACATAGTGGGTGCCCAAATTGCTGTCTAATGAGCAACAGAAGAAAAGAGTTGATGATGCTAAAACGATTTTAGATGAGTATGGTGTCGAATGCTTGCTTAAAATCTATAAATAAATTATGTAGCTCAATACCGTTTTCGTAACACTTTTCCAACATCAGCGGTCATTAAATGTTTGGGGAGGCATACTAGGATCACATGTTATAGGACCGCATTTTTTCAATGGTAAATTGACTGGCGAAAGATACTTGGAATTTTTAAGAAATGAACTTCCACTGCTTTAGGACGATGTTCATCTAGCAACTAGGCAAAAGATATATGTACCTACAGCAGGACGGTGCCCCAGCACATTATCATCAAGCAGTCAGGAATTATTTGCAAGAGTGGCTTCCTAAAAGATGGATAGGGCGAGAGGTCCTATCCCCTGGCCTAACTCTCGTAGATTTTTTTCTGTGGGGACGCATAAAACGATGGGTTTTCTCAGTAGCACCAACAACAGCCGAAAATATGCAAATTAGAATTTCTCAAGCATTTATAAACATTTCTCCTGAAATTTGAACATGGAATGACATTTGTATAGCCAATGAAGGCCGGGTTTTTCAACATTTGTTGTAAATTTCCATTTTTGATGCTTCTTTGTGCTACCCTTATATCAAATGAAAGCTAGAAGTGCCCTTATTAACGATTGGTAGTAATATACAGGGTGTTCCATTTGAAAAAATTGAGAAAAATTAGTATTCGCGAATGGTGAACATCCTGTATAACAAATCGATGAAGCTTAAAATTAGTACCTCGGAATAAAAATATACTAACGTGGAAAACTTGATGACAAGCACGATATTTCTAAACACTATACTAACCAAGCCACATCCTGCTAGATTATAGCATTTTTTCCAATTGATACTTCCATAACTCCCAAACCGTAAGCTTTAGGTCAATACAATCCCATATCAAATCCCAATATTTTTAATTGCGCAATTCAAAAATCACATAATATACCGGGTGTTCCATTAAAAAAATACAACTTTGGCATCACACTTCTCTTCTGAACACCTTGTATAATTACCAATAATTTTATTTTGTGCTCCTACTAGTCCGCTAACACTTACATTACATAACTTTTCGAATTTTGCAATATTAAAGCCGTAATATGACAATCCCAGACGGATGGCGGACCCTGTATATATGGTGTCGAATGGGATGACTTATTGGACAAACTGCTAACTGTCGATAAGACTTAGGTCTACTACGAACCGCCACACGCCCGAAATTCAGCTTCCAAATGGCAGCTTCCTGGTCAGCTACCGCTAGAAGTCCAGCAAACCAAGATGACATTTAACAAGATCATGGCTACTGTATTCTGGAATAATGATGGCATCGTGCATATTGATTATCTCAAATCTCGTCAATCTCTCAACAAAGCATACTACATGAAGCTTGTTGATGTAATCAAGATTTCAGCTAGGAAGCGTCGTAAAGTCAAATTTCTATAAGATAATTATCCAGCTCATAAAGCAAATATTACACTCGAAAAATAAAAAAGAATGTTTCTCGCCAGAACACTTAAAAAAAAAACAGAATCAGCACATGATGTCACGTTGTAATATACAAGAGAGGTACCCGATTCCTAAAAGTAATTGGCAAGTGACAAACAAAAACTAGCAGCACAGCAGCTTGATAGGGTCGTTTAGCGGTTCTATCGACAGGCCGAAAGGTTCCTCGTCACCGCCAACCACTTAGACGTTTTAAAAAATAATGTTCAGCGCGTCGAAGGAGATCAGTTCACCGCCTGTCATCAATAATGCGCCTGCGATCCATCCATCGGGGTTGTATATTTTATGTAACCGCTCCTCCTAGTTTCACATATCAATGTCAAATCAACCGGGATACTTTCGAACGTGAACGTGGGTTGTATAGCGGAAAAACAAGTTACCTTCGCAAGATCTACGTCTACATCTTGCTCTTAAGTTATCGTAAAATATTAGAAGTAAGTTTGGTACACGATAATATGTTCATGTGGTTTTTTTCTAGATTAGGTAACATTTTGATATATGTTTCTTTTTTTTTGGTAAGAAATGTTTTACTCTTAAATGTGACAATTAAACAAGTTGTGTTTGGATAAAGGTCAGTCCTCTTTTTAGAAGGATTGGTCTCGTTTTAAATAAAATTTGATTGAAACTGTAATGATAAATAGACGTGGCAAATTCGATACACATGTCAGCAGCGTACCCAAGCAATTTTGTAAAAAAATCCATATATATATCCTTATAAACCATATTAATGTAAGAATTTCATCATTCAATTAACACCGAACACAATATTTTAATTCTGAAATTTGTACAACATGAAACTGAACACAATTTATATTTTCAGCTTGAATCGAGTAAGATTGAGGAAATGAGGAGAATTAATCAAAATGCCCTCGTGAAAATGTACCACATAAACAAAATTAAACAACGAGGAGCTGCAAAAACTCTAGTTCCTAATTAAATTAACAGAGATTTGCTGAAACTTCGTCAATACACCGTGGAATTCTGCAATAGTGTCTGTTGTTGTAAAGCTGGTTAATTTCTGACAAATACTGTACCATTATGCCCGAATAACTCTTCCCTTTAAGTACGAGAGATTCCGGAAAACAGGATTAGCCTTCGCTCGTCCTTATGCCTTCTCCTCTTCTTCACCGTCCGTTTTCTTTCGGTAAATCAATTCAGCGCCGTGACTTGCGCTTATCACTCGCACTATTCCACCCTCTTTCGCGTCCTATCCCCGTAAAAAGTAATTCTACAAACATCAGCGATCAAACTTCATCTTTAAAACATTATGACGATTCTTTATGTGAGCGCTTAACACATCAATTACTTTGATCGTCCCTCCCCACGCTCCGCTTCTTGCCCGAATGTCTTTAATCACTGGACCGAAAGCAATACACTCGGTTGCACATCCCCTTTTCACAGTCCAAATATTATTATCCAATTTCGTCGAGTCGCTTGCTTCAAAGAGCACGCCGAGATACAGGGTGACTGCGCCTTTCATCCTGGATATCTTCGGATATCGCTGTCACATTGACGATTGTGATTTGAAATGCGTATATGCGTGTAAACCAAATATGTTACGTGAATGATTCACAAAAAAAATTGTATTTTTATCATTGATTGAACTAGTTCTATATTTGGTTTGCTGTATATAATTTCTTTCTGGATTTGGAAATGTTCATAATGCATTACCTGCATAATTTTAGTGGTTCATAAAGGTTTCCCCTAGACGAGTTGAATCAACGAGTTTAGAATTTTTCTATAGCTGCATTTTTTACCTAAACGACTGGAAGAAACTGATTGTTTTTACCATGGTGCGAAAGAGTACTACGCAGTCGCACTTCTCGCGTAACTCAAGGCCATTCGCGTTACCTAAGGGAGTTTGAGCGAGAAATGGTTGTGGGTATCCACGTGGCAGGTGTAGCCTTCCGTGAAATCACGCGCCGTTTCGAGCGGTCGTTGTCATTGTAGCAATGGAAACGGCGAGAATAGATTGAGCAAGAGTGTACTCGCCTTCAGCGGCAAGCGGGACAGCCCCGCGTTACGACAACATACGCGGACATAGCCCTTGTGTTCAGTGCTATAGCATCGCATATGTCCTCTTCAATGCAACTTGGATCTGTTAAGGCAGCACTAAGAGTAGGCGTCGTCACTACGCGAACTATTCGAAGGCCGTTGCTAGAAAGTGGACTGCGCGTGCGTCGTGCGTTGCTGCGGATTCCACTGACGGCGCCAATAAATCAAAGCGAGACATCGCTGGGTTGCCGAGTGGAGACACATTTTGTTTTCCGACGAATCCAGATTCAAATTGAGACGTGGTGAACGTCCACACATTGTGGTATTGGTTTGTTTGATCTATGTTAATAAAATTTAATTACATTGGAGTTGGTGCTCCTGGTGAGAGCTGAGGGATTACTCAACCAAACGACTGAAAGAATTGCAACATTTTTCTGATTTGGTTGAAGCATTGTGCAAAACGTGTAGGTACACTAGAGACCCGTTTAACCGAATTTGATAAGGCCGAAAGGGATACGGTTAAGCGAAAATTCGCACTTATATACTACTATTTCAACTTGTTGAAATAGTAGACATTTTCTTTTGCTTGAGACTTGATGAGTGCTTCCGTGCTGCACGATCTCGAAGACATGTTATCAGCAGCAATTCTGCAGGGGATGTATCATCTTGCTGCTCCATGTACAGCATTAATTCATCAAACATGTGGGTGGCATCGGTGTGGTTCGAGCCCTTTTTTTTCTTCAATGGTGTCCTGCTCATCAGAGTAACCAGATTCAATTTGTTGACTTGTCGAACAAGCAGCCACAATGTCATCTTCCGTTAAAGTGAAACGAGTGGCTTCGTCACTTTGAATCCATTGTAACACATCTTCAAGCTGAATCTCTGATTCTTTATCTAATATTTCTAACAGTTCCAAAATATTTTCGCCGTCTGCTGGTTCATCAAATACCTCAGTGGTCTCGTTTGTGTTGAAAACAGAAGCAGGTACACCAGGCCAAATTTTTTTCCATGTTTTGTTCAGAGCAAAGTGGCAATGATATCTCTTAGTTCTTCTTCATCATTTGTGTCAAGGATTTTACTCAGCAGCTTCCTCTTATATCATCTCTTAACCATCTGAATTGCTCCTTGATCCATGGGTTGAATCAACAAGGTAACATTGGCCGGTAAAAACAGCACTCTGATGTCACCGCTTGTTAATTCATCCTCCCGTGGGTGGGTGGGTGCATTGTCAACTGTAAGAGCTGCTTTCACGAGCAAACCTTCCTGTATCAAGAATTTTTCCCGGATGGTACATTAACACTTTGTACCATGTAGCACATGCAACATAAAAAAAAATCTGCGAATCTTGATTCGGTTAATTCCGATTCGGTTAATCGGGACTCTGGTGCTAGATAATCACTGCAGTCATCCGTCACGCTACAGCACAGCACATCCACATGCTCTCAACACCTCTCCAGCCTCTAGACAAGACATTCATGAAGCCTTTTATACAGACGCGTATAAAGAAGCTTGTTTTTCACGAATGGGAAAAAAAAACTTAACTTGGCTGGATTTTCTGCCATCTTGAATGACAGAAATGCAACTTTCTGGTAAGAATAGAGAACCTGAAGTTCAGCTAATGGAATCCCAATCGTCAGCCAATGAAGATCGCAGGCGAGTTCCATGTGGTACTAGGCTTACATCAATTCTCCAGCAAACGAAGACTTGTAGGCCGCAAATGGAAGGCACAAAGAAACGGGATCCTGACGTCAACTCAATTTAAACAGCAAGTGCAAGCCCAACATGATTAGAAAGAAGCAAAGAAAACGAAAAGACCTAGACTTAAATCTTCAAAAACTCCTGACTTTGTTGGTCCCTCAATTTCTACACACATCGATGAAGAATCAAATCAATGCAATCACAGCTTTTGTATTTACTTTCGTTATATATGTAAATGTCATTTAGTGAAATCGATATAAAAATAACAATAAAAAGATCGAGTTACGAGATACAACAATTGCATGAAACGGTACAAGTTTATAAAATGTTATATAACACAACATGTTACGTCAATTCTGATATCAAATGGGTAGAGCAGATGTTCAGCCTTCGCACATACCACATAACAAAGTAATGAACGTCTTTAACCTTGGCCTCAGCCATCTAAATCTTCCGACCTTGCTCCCCTTGATTTTTATTTATGGGGTCGTATAAAAGAGCAAGTTTATGCCTTTCTTGTACAAAATATAGACGAGCTCGTAAATACACTACCAACAATGTTTTAGAAATAATATTTTGTGGAAATTATTTATTATATTCGTACATAGAGATCAAATCTTATTATATTTAGCATCTGCGATATCGTATGAAGTTGTCAGATCTAGTTGATCACCACTGGTATCTATATCACTTTACTTCAAAGCACATTAACTGCATCTGAAACATATCTAACATCGTAATACGGAAAAGCAACCTTTAAACCGGATTAGCTTTTGGCTGGGATGAAGAGATTGAAACGTTTATCTTTTACAGCCCTCTCTTATCAACTGACCTCCACGTCATATGTCAAATGAGAATCACAACATAGGATTATCTCTATAAATATCTCTCTGGCTGTCGGATACCCTCAACATCGAATATAACGTGTTTAAACCCCTACTCTAATACATATATATACTACCCTTTTTCGATATTTTTTATATATTTTTCTCTCTGTTGAGCATATACAAACACACATTTATACACACACGCGAAAGGTCAACAATCGCTGTGAAAAAGCAATAAATCCATCTCAGAGTGGAACCTTTTTGTTAATTTTTTTTTTCTGTTTAGTGAACCGCAGATTTATCATTAGTTTAATTAATTCATGAATTTTCCGGTATAAGGAAAACGGATATCACGAAGAAAGTTGCGGTATTTTAACGTAACCGGACCGGTGACCGACTCCATTAAATTACTGTAACCTTTGATCTTTAAGGACGGAAAACGACGCGTATACATAGTACTTCGCAAAAAGATTGCGGCGTAGGTCGGTGGTATGTTGTAGGCGTACGAGGGTGGCGATCATCGTGAAATTAAACTAGCGAAATAAACAAATACCGTCTTCAAAATTTAAATTATACAGATGTTAAATATTTGTGAAAGCATCCTCTTTTTTGCGTTTAAATGTCAAATTATTGCCGGGAAAATTCACGAAAATAAAATTGTACCTAGCAGGTACGCCTTCATAGATGTAACGATTCAACTTAACCATTTTTACAGTTCCCCATTACAATGCTGATTTTGCGATTGCATCAAACTATTATTAATTTTTAAACAAGACAATAGATCTACTTTTTTAGTGGAACAAAATTATTAATTTTTTCTCCAACATGGAAATTAGAAGTAAAAAGAGTTGTAGAAAAAGTAATATAGAGGTCAGTGGTTAGGCGGCTGACTATCGTTGTGACGGGACGATAAGAGCCGGGTTTCGATTCTCTGGAGGGACTGTGACATTTTTATAGAGAGTTGAAATCCGGATCGACTTACCATTCACCGCAAGAGTTGCAGTGATAGTCAGACAATTAATACAGCTTACGGAGTTACTGCAACTACGCACCCACCACACATTAAAAAAAACACGGATTTAGTTAACATTTCTTTCCATGTGATTTTTCGTCTTCATAGCATTGATGATAAAGTTGAGAGAGCGTAGTCGCTGACATAATTTCTAGCATAAAGTCACAAGCTTATGGTTGTGAATCTGAATATTACTATGATCAAGTTATGTGGTTCTATTATTATTCCTTTTATTACTCATTTAGTTAATACTTGTTTGGTTGAGGGTGTGTTTCCATCCTATAAGCCTACTTCCGGTTTTGTCTAAAGTTATCGAAAAAGTAATTGCTGTCCAATTGAAGGGACAGCTCTCCACATATAATATCCTTCCACCTACTCAGTCGGGTTTTCGAACTAACTTTCGTTGTGAGACTGCTCTACTCAAGGTTACTGATGATGTTTTGGATGCGACTGATAGGGGTATGATTACATATTTGGTTTTGCTCGACTACACCAAAGCTTTTGATACTGTTAACCTTGCCGTCTTTTATCTATTCTGGACTACATTGGGTTTGAAGACACTTCAATTTTCGGTAATGTGCAATGTGCACAATGGTATACCGCAAGGTTCCATATTAGGTCCTGTCTTATTTACAATATATACTTCCAATCTTCTCTCTAATTTAAAGCTCTGCAATTTTCATACATATTCATATTCATTTTGCTCCAGCTGACTGGAGGCAAGCTTGTTATAATATCAACGCCGACTTGACTATTTTGCATGAAAACTCTTTACTTCACAACCTTATTTTAAATCCAGTAAAATCAAAACTAATCCTCTTCGGAGGCAGGAAAACGTGTCGAATTGTATCTAATGTATTTCGCATTAAAATTAATAACGTTAATATCCCAATAGTTGAGAAGGTTAAGTGCCTCGGTTTAGTTATTGATAATACATTTAGATATCGGGACCACGTTTCTGGCTCCATTCGCGATGCGTATGCCAATCTTAAAAGATTGTTCCCACACCGTCATGTCTTTAGCGAACAGGTTAAGAAGAATCTATGTGAGATGTTTGTCTTATCTCAATTCGCCTATTCAACGTCAGTTTCTCATACTTCTCTAGATCACATGACTAAAAATCGCATTCAAAAAGTTCAGAATGTTTGTTTAAGGTATACTATACAGGGTTTTCAAACTTAAGTCGGCACTATTGCTAACTTTGTTATTATTGGAGCTACAAAGTTGGTTAAATAGGCAAACTAGTGTAGTTTTTCAAGCAAATTACAATGGCATTAAAAAAAAATAATTGACGTACTGGGTCACGTGATATTGTGAAAAATGTAATTTTTTTAAATGGGACACCCAGTATACAGTTCTCACGGTCGACAGAAAATTTAATTCTGAACAAAAACTTTCCTATGAACTTTTATCCTAAAGTCAATAATAACAGAGTTGTTGATGATTTTTCAAATTTGCCAAGGTGGCTGTTATTTCATAAACAAAATTCGATTGTTTTGCAAATGTCATCAACATTGAAATATTGCATTAAACCTCTGTCAGTAAGCAATTAACATTTTGTGTTTATTGATGAAAAAATGCCTTTCACGCATTTAGAAAAATGTGATATGATGGAATGTTACATCGTTTGTAATAAAAATTCCCTGCAAGCTCGTGAACGTTACGGTGTTTTATTTCCTACGCGCAACTTGCCAGATCGAAGGTACTTTTTACTTTTGTACCGTAAGTTTCGATCAAATGAAAATGTGTTCAAGAAAACTACAACCAAAAAACAATTCATAATAAGTGAAGCAACTGAAATTAACGTCTTAGCTTTCTTTGAAGCTAATCCTAATAATGCAATTAATGATTTAAAGGAAGAAAGTGGACTATCTTTGGGAACTATTCACAATATTCTAAAAAAACATAAGTTTGTGCCGTTCAGATACAGACCTATTCAGACGCTGGTACCGGGGGATCAAGAAAGACGGACTCAGTTTTGTCAGTGGTACATTAATCAAGTTACTTACTTTACCATAAATTTTGGCGTTTGGTTCTTTGGAGTGACGAATCAAATTTCTCCAACAGGGGTATGTATAACAGGAAGAACAGCCACTATTGGAGTCGATGCTTTTCCGTCCTTGTAATCCGCAGAGACGCTTTAGTGTTAATCTTTGGTGTGGCTTGATTGATTCAAGAATTGTAGGCCCTGTATTTTATCAAGGTGCATTAACTGGCGAGAGGTATGTCGAAATGTTAACCGCTATCCTTGGAGAATTCTTGGATGATCTGAATTTAATGGACAGACAACAGATATTCTTTCAACAAGATGGCGCTCCTGCCCATAATGTTCGCCAAATTCATAACTTATTACATGACCTTTTTGATGGCCGATATCTATCAACTAACGGGCCTATTCGTATGCCTCCCCGATCACCGGACATAACACGTTTGGATTTCTTCTTTCGGGGATTTGTGAAAAGTGCAGTGTATGAAAGACGGTATGATACTCTTGAAGATCTCCAGCAAAGCATCAGCCATGCTATTAATAATATTGATGGTAGAATCATTGCTAAGGCTACTAGAAGCGTTAACAGGCGGGTTCAAAAGTGCTTGGAGCAAGAGGGTGATGTTTTTGAGCATCTGCTCTGAATTTAAAATTTCTTGTTTTTTTTATTTTCGAAACTAATAAAATAACTTAAAATAAACAATACTGTTTTTAGTTTCTGTAAAAACAATCATCAATAACTCTGTTATTATTGACTTTAGGATAAAAGTTCATAGGAAAGTTTTTGTTCAGAATTAAATTTTCTGTCGACCGTGAGAACTGTATACTGGGTGTCCCATTTAAAAAAATTACGTTTTTCACAATATCACGTGACCCAGTACGTCAATTATTTTCTTTTTAATGCCATTGTAATTTGCTTGAAAAACTACACTAGTTTGCCTATTTAACCAACTTTGTAGCTCCAATAATAACAAAGTTAGCAATAGTGCCGACTTAAGTTTGAAAACTCTGTATACGAGGAAGCGTTTTTATATTCGCGGAATGGGGGATAAGGGGTGGAAATAAAAAAACCAACTTATTTTTCTTTTTAAATATATTCACCTGCAAGACGGATACATTTTTCACATCTTTCAATTAATTTATTTATACCCTCATAAAAAAATGATTTCTCTTTATCTGCAAAATACGTCGAAACTGCCTCCTTGACTTCATCATCGGCAGTAAATTTTTTACCCCGCAGCTCTTTTTTCATTTTCGGAGCCAGGTAATAATCACTCGGGGCCAGGTCTGGGCTGTAGGATGGGTGATTCACAATTTCGAAGCCCACCTTATGCAGGGCAGCTAACGCAACGCGGCTCTTGTGGACGGGTGCGTTGTCGTGCAAAAGCAGCTCACCTTTCGTCAATTTTCCCCGTCTTTTCTCTTTAATGGCTTCTTTTAGTCGCCCTAATATTCAAGCGTAATATTCTCCGGTTATAGAAACACCTTTATCTTTATAATCAATCAACAATATTCCTTCCGAGTCCCAAAATACCGTTGCCGTGAGTTTCCCAGCTGATTGTGACACTCTAAATTTCTTGGGAGGTGCGGTGCCCTTTTTATGCCACTGCATGGAGTCTTGGTCAGGTTCATAATGATGAACCCAGTTTCGTCTCCAAGTCTCCAAGTTTCGACTCAATACACCAT
>CM043017.1:14006935-14166254 GCA_023690525.1 Holotrichia oblita
GGCCAGGCTGCCCTTAGACCACCACAGGCTGTCAGGTTTGACTTCGAGGTGAGTGCTACAGGAACGAAAAACTGGCGAAACATCACAGCATTACACTGAGATGGGTGCCAAAAGCACTCTGGGATCTGAGACAACGAAATAGCTAACAAGTTATCAAGAGATGCCAGCGAGCCATTTACAGGTCCAAGACCTGTAGGCAGCATCAAAACTTTTGTCAAGATCTGAACTCGTTCCTACTGAAATGAACTTGTTGGCATAAAACACTGTAAAACGCTCGGTATCTGTCCAAATGAAAAAACTTCGCACAGTAGTCTTTATGAACAGGGACAGAATGAGAGACAGGGATCTTAACCGGTGACTGCGCATTGAGTAAACACATGCATCGCATGGGTCTAGTAAACTTTCGCCGATGTAGAAACTGTAGGAGTGCGGAGGATATATTTTGGGGTCGGTTGATTACATGAGTCCCCACACAACAACATCTCTTCGTCTGTTGGATCTTGCAGTAATTGTTTACTAAACTGCAGACTGGTCATAATATTGTTTATAAAACTTACTAGACTGTTGTGGTAGAGTAAATTTCTTAACCAGTATATAGTGATGTATATTAAATCCGTAATTTTTTTAACGACAAGACAGTTTTTTAATTCTTGTTGATTTGTAGTGGTCTAGTCTTACTCTAAATGGAACTCGACACTCATTTCTCGATTGATTTTAATGTTATTTAACATAATTGCGGCAAATTTTACGCGACTATCAAAATGGTCGTCCAATAGAAGAAATATTAAAAGAATGCAACAGAGTGTGGTTAAGAGAAATGCCAAATTGCAGGGAAGGGTTCTGACAGTCAATACGACTCAAGTAATAACAAAACGAAGAACATTTTGCAATAAATTCTTTTATCTATTTAATTTTGTAAATGTGTTTAGCGTGAGGAAGTGTTTACACTAGCGAACTCAAGTGATGGGCTTCTAGGTACCATTTCTTAATTCAGACGTCGAGGACGAACTCGTTATTTATTCAGCTTAAAAAATCAGCAAACGCTTAGAAATTTAGATTTAATATTTGGTAGCATTAAACTGTATATTATAGCCAAGATTTTGACATAAATTTCGCTTGTATTCTGCAATTGAGGTGGTCAGGACGACGCCATCTTGTTTTTTTAATAGGAACAAGGGTTTAACTTTAGAGCGTTTGAAAGCTACTTACTCTCAAAATACAAAGACACATTATAAAGTTGTTTATTGATAAATAATTTGAAAAAATTGTGAAAAATTAATAATGAAATAGAAATATAGATAAATAAACTCATAATAAATGTTCAAAATGCTGCCCGTTCACTTCTTGACACAAATAAAGTTGTCTTACAAAAGCGTCTAATGAATGATGCAGGTGTTCTGCATTTTGATATCTTCTGTCGTTAAGCCTATGTCTGCAAAGAAAGGGACAATTAGGGTTATTTTTGCGATATTTTCCCTTTTTTGCATATCCAGCTTTAACAGTATAAAACGTTACAAGAAAACTTGCAAGACTTTTTTTTGCAGACCATACAATTTTCTACAAAATATCGAGGAGAGCACTGTTCTAGTTGTTATGGTTTTCAAGTTCTTGAGCTAACTTTGAACATGATATATACAGTATGTATGTATATCTTTCGATTACGAATTGTTTTGACTGGTATGACTGGTAAAACGTCGCTATCGATTTTTAATTGTTTATAACGGCGTTTAGCTATTTATACAGGTTCGTTTATAAAGATTCGTTATCCATCTTAACATCCATGATTTGTAGCCTGGCTTACTGTATTCTTACATTAATATGTATTCTCTTTCCACCTGAGAGTGCTAATAATGATATGTCTACCAATGAATCTGATCATGATCCAAAGGAGGATATTCGTTTAGCACAGCTACGAAGCAAGAGTGGTTCTTGCACCGCATTGTTGCCGGTGATGAAAGTTGGTGTCACCATTATGTGCCTGAGTCGAAACGTGACAGTATACAGTACAGTGGAAACAGCCATCGTCTCCAAGGCACCAGAAACTCAAAACTCTACCTTCCGCTGGCAAGGTTATACTTACCTGTTTTTCGATAACCGTGGACCATTACATCTTGAATTTAAAGACCCTCATGTTAACATCAATGCTAGTCGATACAGTGAAACTTTGACTGGTTTGCATACAACCATAAAGAACAAACGTGATCCTCCTTCACAATAACGCCTATCTGCATATCGCTAACATCATCACGTCACAGATAGCGCGGAGGGGGTGGGAGGTGTTAGAGCACACCCCTTACAACCCAGATCTGTCAGCCTGTGACTTCCATGTCTTCGGACTATTGAAGAAGGCACCCAAGGGACAACAGGCAGAGGAATGGTACGAGACCGGTATACTGCGTCTTGTGAAGCAGTGGGATGTTTGCCTGGCAATTTTGTTTATGACTTCTATAACTGTACAAGTTTTGTTACTACCGCATGTTGATTTCTACAACCCACTATTGGTCACAAGCTTCAAACAAACCTGAAATGAAACGTTGACGTATGGTCACATAATTAGCAAAATTTGAAAGTATCTTGTGATGCATGCTGCACGTTACGCTGAAGACAACGCAATACACAGATCAATAACTGATAATCAATCAATGATTTTCGAGTACAGTAGTGGCGTAATGTAATAGAAGGATATGAAGCACAAGAGAGTCGCTTTATCAACTACTAGAGCAGAATTCCTGGCGACTAGTGAAGACCACAAATAAAACAAAACACCTCATTTGCTTGGAAAGCCAATCAGCTTGCAGTGTGTTTAATTAAAATTCGTTGTTTGTAGCAACTAGCAATAATTGGTTCTGTTAACAAAAGTGCATCCAAAGACGTATTTCCAAACTTGATTACTTTTTTATAAGGGGTAACACCTAAGATGCCTGGGTCCGTAGCTCCTTTATTATACATTATATCGAAAAAAGTGTAAGAGCAAAATTATCCACAATTACAATCACCATGTCTCTAAATTGTTCACAATTACAATCAATGACTCTAAAATATTTTTGGTCATCAGTGGCGTGCCATATTCCAGCAGCATGGCATGTCAGACCTATGTTGTTTTTAATGGAAAAAATATATATTTTGTGGGAGCAAATTCGGAAAGATGCTGTCTCAAAGATTACTTATTTTTTCTTATATAACTAAGCACCCACCACACATTAAAAAAAAAAAAAATAGAAAAATTATACGCCTAACTTTAGCGGTTTCGCTGTTACAGCGGTTTTTCCTCGCAGTTAGACCATACTTCGAATTTTTTTTAACACCGATTAAAGTGTACCGGCATTTCCGTTTCGAATTTAGGCATAGACTAAAACCTCTTCTATCTACCCATAAT
The DNA here is from genome assembly GCA_023690525.1 of Holotrichia oblita. Classification (NCBI taxonomy): domain Eukaryota; kingdom Metazoa; phylum Arthropoda; class Insecta; order Coleoptera; family Scarabaeidae; genus Holotrichia; species Holotrichia oblita. The sequence continues at coordinate 14,010,312 of CM043017.1, forward strand.
TTTTTTTTCAAGTGATTTATGGAAAGAATATAATTTTTAATTAAAAAATTACATCGTTGGATAACTGAAATTCCAAGTGTTCCATTTGTAAGCAAAAACAATACATTTCATAACAAAATTAAAAAGAAGAAAAAAATTGTTAGGTCAATTTGTCGAAGAAGGCAGCTGCCATGATAAAACAATAGAAGTGCAATTGTCATGGTGTTTACTCAGCCTAACTAGATACCGACGAATTCTCTCTCGCATATCCTCGGCAGTAGTTGGCACCGTCCTGTAGACTTCGTTCTTGATGTTACCCCAGAGGAAGAAATCAAGGGGAGTGAGGTCAGGCGATCTTGGCGGCCACCTTACTGGACCCCCACGACCAATCTATGAATCTGGAAACCTTTCATTAAGATATTCCTTAACGACACGACTATTATGTACAGGAGCTCCATCGTGTTGGAAAAGTATCTGTCGGCGAGCGGCTAAAGGGACATTTTCCAAAAGTTCAACCCAGTCGTCACGAAGGAACCTTAAATAATTGTTGCCATACAGATTCCCATCGAAGAAGTAAGGATCAAGTAGGTGTTCTCCCAGTATGCTACCCCAAACATTGAGTGACCTTCTTTGCTGGCGGTTTCCAATTGTCATGACGTGAAGGTTCTCATCGGCGTAATAATGACAGTTGTGGCGATTGACTGCCCCATTTTTATGGAATGTCGATTCATCCGAAAATAACACCCGCATAAGGTAGGATTCCTTTTAATCGATTTTGTTGATTGGACAATTGCAGAAATTCTGCCTGGTTTCAAAATCTTGAGGTTGTAATTCCTGGTACAATTGAATTTTAAATGGATGGAACTTGTACTTCTGAAGGGTACGATGCACACAACGCATTAAAATATCTGTGTTCCTACTAATTCGATGAATATATATGAGGATTTTCAACAGCAGCCTCCAAGATTTGAAACTTGTTTTCTACGGTCAAAATTGGCTTCGTTCTCACTCTCGTTGCTCGTTGAACAGTGCCAGTTGTTGTAAATCTATCCAACACCTTTTTAAACGTACGTGGACGGAATTGATTAAAAAAATGGCATTTTCCAACAAAATTGATCCAACAACTTAATTTTTCCTTTTGATTTTGTTATGAAATGTGTCTTTTTTTACAAATGGAAACCTTGGAATTTCAGTTATCCAATGATGTATTTTTATATGGTTTCCATTGGATATTTTAGAATAAAATGACAATTTGCAAGCCCCAATCAAAACTTATCTTCTTTCGATAAATCATCAGAAGTGGGCCACCTTTTTATTTTTGGTTGTAAAATGGTAAAAAATGAAAATTTTTTCTTAATTTTTTTTTTAATCGCAAGGGTATTCCAAAACACAACTTTCCATCGTAGCAGATGCTTGCAATTAAGTTTTGAAGTATTTCTCTTTTTGAATGGAAAAAAGTGTATTTTTCGTGTTTTCCGAAAGTGTAGGGAGAAGTGGGCCACCCAAATTTTTATCTGAAAAAATGCTGCTATATGCTACAAATTCTTGTCCTGGGGGTTTTCAAAGGCCCTAATTACGAATCCGTTGTCAAATTTGCTAAATTCAAAATAGTTTACACAAAATGAGGGTTAAAAATTGAAAAAACAGTGACTTCAGTAATAATGTTCATTTAATATCTGGAAAGAAGGAGTAATAAAGTTGGAATTTTTTTTTTTAATGTGTGGTGGGTGCTTAGTTGCAGTGACTCCGCAAGCTGTATTACTTGTCTGGCTATCACTGCAACTCTTGCGGTGTAGTTTAGTGTGTGTAAGTTGTGTTTAAATGGCTTTGTGACAGCATCATATCGCCTTTTATGATGCCGCGCTGTTAATCACTTTGCTCCCAACAGCGAATGGCAAGTCGATCCGGGATTAAACTCTCTGAAAAAATGTCACCGTCCCTCCAGAGAATTGAACCCCGGCACCTATCGTCCTCTCACAACAATAGTCAGCCGCCTAACCACTGCGGCCATCGACCCGTTAAAATTTAGGAATTAACAGGAATGACAAAGGTGTTGCAAAAAAAAACATTTTGCAGTGTTCAACACAGATTTTGGGCGCAATTGGCGCACGTGAAGTAGGTGCAGTTGGTCATATCGACGCACTTTAAGAGGAAGGGTCTGTCGCCGTTATCGCACTCGATGGAGTTTGTTCTTGTCAGCTTTGCTGGCATCAATTTATTGCAAAAATCGATGTCTTCATCTGAAGAAACCGAAGACTTTCTTTTTTTGCCTTTTTTTCACACTTGATTGTGAAGAACTGGCCTTTTTAGAAAGTAAATAAGACATTTGCATAATTGATAAAAACACTTTACTGTGCAAAGAACGGGCATTACTCAAGTGGCCCATGTCTGTCTACAAATAGCGGCCCACTTCTATCTACAAGCGCCTTTTTTTTGCATATGCATCCCACAAAAATACAATGTTAATAATGGGCAAAAATCACTTTGCATTTCAAAGATTATATGTCCAAATATCATATTGCATATTTACCTGAGTTCTTCTCGTAAAAATGCGATGACAAATCGCGTGAGAGGCTACGAAGGTAAAAACTTTCTCGGCAAAATTCTTACCGCGTTTCTCTGTACATCAGTGCAAGAGTAGGTTTATAACCTCTAAATGCTTCCTAAAAGTGAGCTCGCGTCAAAATACAATAAATAATGTGCGCGGTTTGACATAGATGTCACTTGTCTTACGGTTATTCGGGTGGCCCACGTGTGTCTACAACACTCTACTCTTCGAGGTCTTTCCGAATCTGTCACAAAATACAGAGGTTTGACACGCCACTGGAATACGGCACGCCGCTGATGACTGAAAAATATTTTAGAGATATGGTGATTGTAATTGTGGACAATTTTGCTCTTACACTTTTTTCCGATATACTGTATGATAAAGGAGCTACGGACAGAGACCTCTTAGGTGCTACACCCTGTATAGTTATGTATGTATGTAGGTATATCTGAAGAGTATACAAGATGTAAGGGATGTTGGATTAAAGACCAGAGCTGATTCATTAAAATTACACGCAATAATTTAAACTCGGCTTCATCGATTCATCGATTTTACCACTGACGTTTCGACCCGTACTCAAAAGGGTGCCGTAGTTTGAAATTTAATACACACATAATGGTGTCATTTTAATAGCACAAATATATTACATTAGACTATATAAATATATTGGATATTGTATTGAATTGTAGCAGCTATTGGATATCTTCTCCCCGAATCTCTAGCACTTCCCATCGTAATACTGCCGCTACATTTACATCCATCTCTCTTGAAGCAGCAGGCACCCGAACGACCTTTCTATTTCCTTTCTCTCTATTCGAACACGAAACCCGCTCGCGTATACTGGCTTGGACGCTGCTATCTCCTATCCTGAATTCCATTTGCACATCCGTATTACTTTGGGCGCGCATATCTCGAGCAATACGCATTCAATATTATTTTATTCAGTTTTATGCGACGTTTTCATTTGTTCTTCTTTCCTTGCTTTATGTTCGGATGTTTTTTCCCTCTTTTTTATACGCGGTGATTTGATCCAGTTTTATCCGCGCTAGGAATAGGTTATAGTTACAGTTTACATTTTTCAATTTTTAAATTGCTAATACACAACTGAATTTTTTGTTTTGTTTTCCAGATTAAGTCAGAATTTCTATCTACAATTAAAATAGAAATATAAAGGGTGAGACATTGTATAGGTATAACGACGTATTATATCCATTATCTTTTCTCCTCCATACAACCAAGTATAACCGCCCGTTTGTTTAATACGTGTTGGCGGAGCAAGGAACTAAGTGTCAAAATAGACAGTGAGCTCCGGAATCCATAACAATGGGGCGATAGAAACAGGAATAATGCATATCGTATAATACACCTTCGTTTGCAACCAATTTAATAATTAACGTTCGAACAAGTTCGCACAATCATAGCGGATCCGGAAAATGGTCTTTAGCGTTGTGTTTTAGTTGTGCCAATCAAACGACGGGACTTAGTGTATGAATAGTGAATTGTGTACTGTATATTATGTATGTAGAATGTTCTATATGAATACATATAGTACATAATACTTCCATAATTGATAATATTACATACGAATACATATAGAACAAGTGCAAGTAATCGCTTAGAACTATCAATCGATAATCCAGGAGATTTCACGCAAAAAAAACAACTTTCAGAAGTATTCAACTCAACTGACAACTTTTATAAATTCCATGTCGCTTACAGTTTAGATACTATACGCGAAAGACAGTGGAAAAGTCATCTACATATTTCTTAGGGAACTTTCCGAAGTTTTCTTTTTCCTTATCTGTCAGTCAACGTTTCGAAACACTGCTTATTCAATTTCATATCTCTATCATCATCAAAATAGCACTAATACCGACGTTCGCGTATACCAAACTTATCTTTTAATTTTAAGGAATGGCCTTTGCGACAAATCCAGGGGCTTTGTACTTTCGAACTTATTGATTTTATGGACTACGAGAATAAGGGCGCGTACATTTCCCTCATCAGGCAACGAAAATTCCGATTGTATTCAGTATGGTTGCTGAAAAAAAAGGTAACGGATACGCACACGGCGAAAAATAAATTAATTGAGAAAAAATGTAGAATACGATGCCCATTATTCCCACGTGTAGTAAACAGGCTAATTTGTACGCAAATTATTAGTATTAGGTCAAAGGTTGGTGCAAAAGCGTAATGGGAAATCGCTGTTGTGTTGTAATGTTGGCTGTAGCTTCACTTTGATAAAATATTGGGAAATGTATGCTTTATTGCACAAAATAGGTTTAATAAATTTTAAAATCAAAAGAAATATATAAAAAAAATAAAACATGTACTAGTGACAATAATTTTAAAAATTTTCTGGATCATCTGTAAGCAAAAGATTTCTGTGACTTTTTTTATTTAATTATACTACATATTTTTTCTTACTTATTCTAATAAAGATTTATTTCCTGAAGACTTCTCCATTAAATGGAGTGACAAATTTATTCTAAACACTTTAACCCACTGAACACCAAACAAGTTTCAACTAAAACACCGACGCGTTTCAACAGCAATGCTGTCATTATCAAGGCGATAATAAAACTAAATTAAAATAAAATCTACAAAAACAGGTAACCTAAATGTTATGCACGGTCAATCCGATACGCATCATTAATTTCCGATTAACGAAAACAATGACGAATGCGGTATAGGTCCATTGTCACAGTTCATTACACATGACTTATTTTTATATATTTCTAAACTTTCGAAAACATTTAGAAACTTACAATTGTTTATTTGATCAATTAATTTAAATCTAAGATTATGATCGATCTTTGAATCTGTTTCAAAACTGCTCTTGGGCAACGCTCGATTACAATCTCAATTGATTTCGTAAATTCTGACTTTAAATCTAAGATTAGTTGTATTTTATCTTTAGGGATCTAATGAGACTGCTCTCCTGGTTTGAACTCAATATATTTTTGATTACACTCTTTACAATTGATTTCGTAAATATCACAAGGGGGAGGGTCACAACGGGTGAAGCTTTCACATCCTCTCGAAAAGTCTTAGATTCTTTCACAGTTTTCTTGTAATTAAACTTCCTAATTAACTTATAGATATGCTGAGGCTGGAAACCATTACACTTGGCCGCATCTTTTATAATTTTCAGCTCTTTCTCATACCTCGCCTTGTTCAAGGAAAAAGTGAAAAGTCTGTGGACCAAAAAATTCAGGCTTGCCATTTTGTGTTGAACACAATGATGGTAATCTGAAGGAATGTAGCGAAGTGTACTGGTTTCCTTTCTATACACGTCAAACTCTAATCTATTGTTATTTCTAATTACTAAAGTATCTAGAAAGGGTAGCTGACCGTTTTCTTCTCTTTCACAAGTGAACTTTATGGTTTCGAACCGATTATTTAATCTATTGAGAAAATCGTCAATATTACATTTTTTAGTGTCAAAGATAGCGAAAATATCATCCACATACCTCAACCAAACCCTAGGAAAGTATTCGCTCTCAGATTCTAAGTTCTTTTCAAAACGGCTCATGAAAAGGTTAGCCAAAAAGAGCGACGAGGAGTTATCCATTGCCGTTCCTTCCACCTGTTTATAAAAACTCCCGTTGAATTGAAAAATGTAATGACAGCATTGCTGTTGAAACGCGTCGGTGTTTTAGTTAAAACTTGTTTGGTGTTCAGTGGGTTAAAGTGTTTAGTGTTCTACTTCTGCACCAAGAGATCCAGTGAAGAACTTGACAAATTTATTGTTAAAAAAACTATGAAATTTACAGAAATCAAGCTATCATAGCTTTTAATGAATAAAATGTTCGAAATTAGCACCATATTGTTCCAGACGCATTTGACACCTTCTATTAACTCCAACTGCTGCGTTTAATATAAGATTTGGTGGTATTTCATGACATACTTGTACTATCCTTCTTACTAAATCATCTCAGGTATCAGGTGGAGTTAAATAGACATCATCTTGAATGTAAGACCACAGAAAAAACATCCAGTGGATTCAGATTTGGCGATCTAGCAGGCCGTCGAATAGGTCCGTAAGTGCCCATCCATCTGACGCCAAAATAATTATTTTGAAAATCAGTATTCATTCGTGCATTATGGGGTGTGGCACCGTCCTATTGGAACACCACCCTGTTTAACTGACTCATCTAAATAATCGCCTATTTCATTGCGTAACAAATTATTATCCTTTTCTTAGTTTAGATAACCCTCAACAAAAAAAGGCCCTTCTAGTCTATCGCCTAAAATGCCACACCATACATTTACACCGAACCGATTTTAAAAATTGTGTTGCACCACAACATGGTTATTTTCAGTGCTCCAATGGCGATAATTATTTCTGTTGAATACACCATTTTTTTCTGACCACAACACACGACGATAAAAAATCGGATCTTCCCTTAGTTTATTCATGAAAACCGTGCAGAATTGAACCCTACGTTGAGGGTCGTTTTCACCGAGAGCACCTTCCGTGGTTTATACGGAAAGTACTTGTGCTTCTTCAAAATGTACTGAACTGTAGAATGTGATACCTGCATGTAGTGTGCAATTTCTCGTGTAGACGTATTAGGGTTTTCTTCCACATAGAGAAAGACACTTAATTCTAAATTTTGATTTTGAATTACACGTGCGTTTATTTTCGGTTTTTTCAATGATCCAAAATTTCGTAAATTTCGCACGAGCCTTCCAAACCTATCGTCACTTGAACGCAGTCTGCCAGGAAAACGATTTCCATAAAGTCGCAAAGCAGCTGCAGAATCTTTTACGCATTCAAAATATGCTTGAATCGCATCCACACATTCGCCATTATACATTTCAATAACAAAATTTAGAAATAAATAATGATTTTTAAAATAAACGAATGTAAATGTTGTTTTTGACCCACCGCTCACTGATAACATTGGTTTATAATACTTTATGGGCTATATAGTATTGAATGTAAGTCATTTTAAATGGTACACACATTTGTTGGTAATAAAATGTAATAGAGTATTTAAAGTGCATTTAAGAAATCTCTGTGTTCGGAAAAACTAGAATAACTTGAACTAAAAAAAAACCTTCAATTTCTCGTTTTTTTTTTTAAACAAGGGTATCGTTGTTTGCAGTTTCTTTTTCAGAAAAGAAATAAGTAAAAAAATAGTGCAATTTAAAAAAACACAGTCTGATGAAAACAAAAAATTCAAAGCGGATCACGTTACAGTGTTTTTAAAACGTTTTAGTTCGACGTATAATTTATTACATTCGGATAAAAAGTAAAAAAGTTACAGCACGAAAGGTTTTTCATAATACACCCGGTACATGGTGGTATAGGAACACTGTTCAAAGCCACACAAAAGAAATTTTTTTGAGTCTGGGAATGACACCAGGTTTACTACATGTTTTTGGTGTTGGTGAATCTGAATTCTAGTTTAAAATAACCCCAACACGTCAGGGTTCCAGTAAAATCTCAACAAAAAAAAAAACATAATCACCGCTATTCGGTTTGACTCAGGCCGTAAACTAAAAAAAAACAACAACAAACGAAGTCGTTTAGAATATGATCGGTCGGACACTTCGACGTTTAACGTTGAAGAACCTTGGAGACGAATTGAAGCAACATGGTTCGCCATCTTTCCTGCTACCATACAACAACTTATTGACTCCATGCCTCCTCGTGTAACACTGCTCGCGAGGGATACTCGTGCTATTGATGTATCCTCTAGCAGCACGACTGCGCCGATCTTCAGATAAGACTTCCATACCAAATTTTATTACGTTAGAATCACACGTTCAGATTATACAAGGCGTGGTCGTCACTCGTATTCATCAGAACTTATTGATCACACTTTTTCCTGAACCCTTGATAATGTTGTTATCTGTTTAGTTGTTGCACCATCTTTCACTTCTTCTTGAGACACAAGCAAACCCGCTGCACTCAAAACTTCTTTGCTTCTTCAGATCCAGATATTGCTGGTACTACAATTTTAACTTCTATGATAATCTCCTATTTTCAATCAATTGATCGACAGGTCTTTAGCAAATGATCCCTTCTCTTTCGCCCTGTAAGCTGCTGGCATTTATCCGTTCGCAAATCTCTTCATCCAGTCCAAGAGCTTTAATAAACTGCAATAACTATGATGGTTTTAGAGAAGGTATTTCTTCTACATTTATGACGTCTTTTCCAAGATAATCAGCTCGGGTTTCCTTAATAGCGATGCAGTTAGATGTCAGGTGTTCCGGATTTTCATCCTCCGCCCCGCAAAACCTGCAGTCACCATTCTGTTTCAGACCTATCCTTGTCACGTGTTCCCCAAGCTGACAATGCCCTTGTGAGGATGCGTACTCTGTTTCTAATTAGTTCTAAGAAGATGTTTGCTCTATGCTTGTTGTAGTTCCGTTTATATCGCTCAAATATTAACGTGTCTGAGCGTACCATACGGTGGAAATTGAAGTAATTGGGTATCAGATCGTGCAGACCAGCTAGGAAACCAAAGATGAAATCCAAGCAGACTTAGAATTCTGTAAATCGGTATTTTCGGTACAAATTGTTTAAATAAACGTAGGAAATATCGTTTCTAACTTGTTTTAGGTTTGTTTCAGCGATGAAAGCAGATTTGAAGTCATGGTAAACAAAACACAATTTGTGCGTCGCCGTGTAGGGAAAAAATTCAATGCGAACTGTGTCGGATGAACGGTGAATCATCCCATAAAAGTTACGATTTGGTCTGTTATAAGCGGCAAAGGTACAGGACGTCTCTACGTCGTCGAGGGTATCATGAAACAGGACCAGTATAGGAAAGTCCCCCAAAACCACTTGATTCCTCAGTTGAAGGACTGGTTTCCAAATGGAGAGCCGTTCGTTTTTATGCAAGATGGAATTCCCTGCCACACTGCTCGGTCCATTAAAACATTTTTGCAGCATTTTTTTGTAATATCCCTCTTCTGACCTGACCAGCTAATTCTCCAGACATGAACCCAATCGAAAATGTTTGGGGACTGGTAAAACGAGAGGTAGCAAAGGAAACGATTACCACCAAAACCTAGATAATAGAAAAAATTATACATGGCTCGAATGGTTACCCCCGTATGCAGGAGACAGTTCAAAGCTGCATTAGTAGCATGCCACGTCGCTAAAGGTGGCTCCACCAAGTTTTTCCTTAAAATATATATATTTTAATGTTTAAATCAGTTTTATTCTGTTTGTTTAGCTACTAAAATTGCAAATTAAAAAAAATAAAACATTTTTATAACAAAATAATGATTGTTATAAAGTCAACAGTCGAAATAATTGAAAAAAATCAAGTGCGTCTAATAATATGGCCAGGGACTAGTATATTGAAGTGTCTCAGACTAGGGAGATTCTCTCTTGCTCCTCATCCATATACCGCAAAACGGTTCTGGTCTCACAAATAAAGTTGTGACGGCTTCCCTTGTTAATAGGTTAGCTTCTCGGTTGCCTCTGATACCGATAAGTCCTGGTACCCAGCATAATGCATTTCTGTTCTCTTGCCTAGGTTGTTTAATCCGCTAAGGCACTTCCAGACTAATTTTGAGCTGATGATGTTAGAACTCGGTGCCATTATATGTAGCTCCTTGACTATCGGAGCAAACTGCAATGTTATGATTTCGATTGTTTAATTGCACATCTTGCACATCTAATGGTGTTGATCTCCGCTTGGAACACGCTAGGGCATATTCCCATTGGCTGGGAGCATTTAGTTCCTAGACAGAATAGCTCTGCACCTGTTCCCTTGACAGTTTTAGAACCCTCCACATACCATTTGATGGTGTTTTCTTTTTGGGAGTGGGTGGAGGATTCTGTAAACTTAGACATGGGGAAAACCCCTCTTGAGACGTCCAAGCTCTCTAGTGCGAAGTGTCGTCCTATCCCGTCCCCGCCTTGGTCAGTTTATATAATATTGCAGGGCCACTTGCTTCACCACTATGTGTAGCGGTGTGAGGTCTCAAATTATATACCTCTAGAGTCACAGTTGAGTATGATCTCATAGCACCGGTGATGCATACGCATGCTAACCGTTATAGTTTATCAAGGGCATTGCTAATACATTGCCATAGGTCTTAGCATACTGACGTACAACCATCGCAGTATGGTTGGGTTGCAACCCCATCTTTGACCTGCTAGGTTCCGATATATCAGTCGTTTTATATTATTTTTTTAAAGAAAATAAAATATCAAATAGCATATATTATAGGAGTAATAATAGCATATATTATACTCTAATATTTACTGAACAAACATCTGCTCTGATATAAAACGACGATTAATTTTGAAAAGCTGAGCGACCCTATTTCGCGAATCCCTCCAATCCTAACGACTGCTCCACAATTATATTACAAGATAAATAAAATCATATAATTTAAATAAACACAACATCCACGAACAAGTCAGTTGAAGATGCATTAGCTCTAAATATGTTTCGACGCTATTGCGTGTAATCTGTTTCCGCAGTTATCCGATGAATTAATTATAACGTATATGATAATATCGTGCTGGAGTATATACGCTGGTGAAATTTCCCCAGCACCATACCACTCGTGTGCCCTAGGCGATCGATACATTTAAGCTATGTATGTAAGTACAAGATGTAGTATGTATGGATGTGTGTATGTGTGTTACGTGTAACTTCCTTCGACTTGCTTGCTATACATACGTACTCCCGGAGTATTATTTCGGATACGAAGTTGTGCCAACATTTTCTAAGTAAATTCGATGGAGCAACAAGACTTTCCACTTGTATATTACGGTTTCGGAGTATTAATTTTCTGAAAATGTGTGAATAGATAAATTCGTGCTTATTATTGGTTCATCGTTATGGGAGAATTGTCAGTGGTAACCAGCTGGTAATTTCTTACAATATTATCTCGTATACAGGGTGATTGGTGAGAATGGCCGACTAAAAGTATTATACAAACAGAACGGAATTTTAAAACAAAATTTTGCAGCTGGATATGGTTGAATATGAACTATCACATGAACATATTTTTGATTAAATATCACTTGGGCAGTGAGCATCAACTTCGATTTTTTAAATAGCACGCTATAAAATAAATTACAAATTCAGCTTCTATAATAAATTTTACACATATTTCATGTATCATACTCTATACCTAAATACCACTTCTTCTGAGTTATTTGCAATTATTAATATTATATTCTGATTCTACGAAAGATTCTCTTTGAATCCGTATTGGTTGTTCCTATACCTAAAATGGAAGGTGAATAAGTTATAACGATTTAATTAATCTCTGTACCTAAAATGCTCAGATATGTCAATTTACTGAAGCAAGGGTGCTTAGCTTATTTGTTTTACATAGTTATTTGCCACTTATTTTGACATCTGTCATTTTGTTAATCGTATTTTCGCAAATGCTTTACCTGTAATACTATTGTTTTCGCTTCTGTACAATACATTTTTCTCAGTTTATGGTGTTATAATGGATTATCATTAAGAATAGACCAAATCAAGTAATCATGAATTTATTTATTATGCAAAGTGAATATAATCAAATAGTAAAATAAACGATTAGTGAAAGATACTAACATTTACAACCAATTATCAGCAAACATTTCTAAGAATTTTTAAGGTCTGATGTTTTAGCAATCGATATGTTTGTAGAACAATGGTGAGGAACAATATCAGTAACAATTCAGATCAGTGGTTCCCAAACTTTTTTGACCCCTAGACCCCTTGCCACGTTTTTCGGTTTTGGGTAGACCCCCTACTTAACTGATATTGATTTTTTGTAAATTTCTAACTGTAGTGAAGTTTAATGTTAAAAACTTAAAGTAAAAACACATGTTAAGTTTTATACATTTATTAATTGAATTTAAATTAAAACTACTCACAATAAAATTTTGTATCTGTTATATAAAATATACGTAACATAAAATAAACTAAGCAATAAGTAAATGTTTTTAATGAGAAGGATGAACCTGATGCTTTAATAATAAATTTGGCGTCAATTTTGTGAGGTTTAATCTTAAATCTCCTCGGCTAATGAAGTCCAATTTATTTCTTTTTTTGTTAGGAGATTGGTAACAGCGCTGAACCCTCTTTTCACTAGGTATGACGATGGAAAGGAAATTAAAAATTTCTTCGCTATATTCCATAATACGGGATAAGTAACGGGTATGTTGTTTTGCAGCCAGAATTGCTGATATCCGTTTTTAAACTGAACCTTAAGTTCTTCGTTTGTACTTAGTTCGGTCAGTTCCTCTTGTATTATGACATTCGTTTCTTCTGTCACCATATGGGTTAATTATCCACGGTGGTATTACCATAGTCAAAACATCCTCAAACCTAGTTGCAAAATCTGAATAGAGGGCATTTAAATGTTGAAGGTAGGTTGAAACGTCGTCTTTCTGGCAGTTTGTCTGTGACAAATTGGGGAACTGGGAAAATTCGCCTCGTCCAATATTTTGCTTCATTAGTTTAACTTTGGCAAGAAACGCTGATAAGATGGACTTTGTTTTAATCAAATTTAGACTGTCGCCTTGTAACTGCAAATTAACCATATTAAATTTTGTAAACAAATCTGTTAAATAGGCGATGTCTGTTTTCCTCTTCAATAAATTGTCTTTTAAAATTTAATCTTTAGTATCCAGAAATTCTAAAATAGTCTCAAAAAGTGCAAAAAATCTTGTCAAAAACCATCATCGTTTCTTTGCGACGTCGAAGCGAACATTCTGTCCATTCAATGGTTCTCTTCTGAAGTTTATCTTTGAGTCTTTCAAAATTGTTGCTTAAGGGAATTCTTTTAATGATATCAGATAGGTTTCTGTAAAACAGGTTTTTTCAAATCTTTATCTGCAAACCATCATCGTTTCTTTTCGAAGCGAACATTCTGTCCAGCGTGGGTCTCTTCTGAAGTTTATCTTTGAGTGTTTGAAAGTATTTCAAATCTTTATCTGTTTTATCATGGTGACATCTTCTCAGATGATCCTGCAGCTTAGATGGTTTCATAGCATCATTGTCCAAAACTTTGTTGCATAAAAGGCACATAGGCAATTGTTTGTCCGACAATGATGGAATGAAGCCAAACTTCAAATAATCAACGCTGTACTGTTTACATTTCTTTTTAGATTCGGACATGGCGTCAGTCATCTGTGGGCAAACTTAATCTATTTTAATAAGACATAAAGTCAAGCAGCTGTATATTAAAAAATCAAAGTCAAATTTAAATTGTATGGTCTTAGATTTTATGGCAAGCAGCTTTTTACAAATTCAAAACTTGTAAAATGTAATGTATTGCGACCACAAAGCGAATGCCTACCGTGAACCCCCATTTTCGTCTCACGGACCCCCAATTTTTTTTTTCGCTGACGTAGACCCCTTGCAGGTTGTTACAGACCCCTGGGGGTAGATAGAGACCACTTTGGGAATCACTGATTTAGATTATCTAAGAATTCTTCTAGATAATCCCAACAAACGGTATTTGAATAATCAACATAAACTATATTTATCTATATCAAAGGTTTAAATAATTAGTAATAACGAATTAGGTAAAATTAAAATAACAGAAAGGGTAATATAAAAGATAGGACAGTAGAAATTATAAGACCAACAATAATAATAAACATAAATAAATAAGTTATCTAAATGGTTCGAAATGGCAACCGTTTCTATTGAAGCATTCTATATTCGGAGACGTATTCCTATAATTGTTGCTCTTCGAATAGCATCTGGTATTATTTGCCTAAAGGATCCCTTGTTCCCATAATTCAATGGAAAGAATTTACGAAAATACTGGCAATAAGTGGCAAGTAACTATGTATAACAAATGAGCTAAGCACCCTTGCTTCAGTAAATTGACATATCTGAGCATTTTAGGTACAGAGGCCCTGTATAGCGAACAAATGTTGTCTAACTACATAATATCAACTGCGCGTATGCAAAATTTCATTCGTTTCTTTTACTCCTACGTGACGTAATATCACTTTTTTTCTTTAATTGCGAATAACTCAGAAGGAGTGGTATTTAGGTATAGGGTATGATACATGAAATATGTGTAAAATTTATCATAGAAGCTGAATTTGTAATTTATTTTATAACATGCTATTTAAAAAATCGAAGTTGGTGCCCACTTCCGATTAACCGGAAGTGATATTTAATCAAAAATATTTTCACATGATAGTTCATATTCAACCATATCCAGCTGCAAAATTTTGTTTTAAAATTCCCTTCCGTTTGTATAATACTTTCAATAGGCCATTCTCACCAATCACCCTGTATATGGCATAAAATATGTTGGTTACCAATTCGCCACCAAAGGAATACTAAAAGTGAGAGCCCTATTTGTCAACGTTTCGAAATCTTTACAAAAATTATATGTATATAGGTACTGGTATACAGTGTGGAACAGCCAAATGGAATAAATTGGATAACAAATAAATGAGGGTGTATTGGGAAAAACGCTTGGACACGTCGATTTGTATTTTTAAATGCGCATTAAAAAAAATATACAGGGTGTGTCATGTGACAGTTGCCAATACCAACTTTCTTATTTTAAATGGAAACCCCTGCATATTATTTATTTTTTGGGTTCTTCGGAAAATTCTAGACATAATTCATGTACAATGTCCCATACCTATCTTCAACTGTTTCGGAAATTATAATATATATTAAGTGTTTTCAGATTTATTACGAAAATTAACATTAAAAAAAGAAAATTATTTTATTTCACAAATTCGCTACATCACACTAAAAATCTATTTCCCATTTAGCTCTTGATATTGATAAAGTAGGCAAAAACCATTGCTGCGTTCCTTTTTACTGATATGAAATTAAAAAAATACAAAGACCGTTTTGTTTCTTTTCGTAAAAACTCATAGCCTTAGCAACATGTTGTCTGCCTGCATGACAGTAGTGATCAGTGTCAGTGCTATTGTCGTTTGAATTTCCTTAACTGTACGTAATAATATCAGAAAAATGGTTCATTTAACAGAAATGCACAAAATAACCATTCTACAAATGATTGGTTATGGAGATAACACACGGACACAAATGGAAGTTTCTCGCTTATTTCACGAAAAATTTCCAAATTTGCCGCCTGTATCCCAAGGAACAATTAGCAAAATAGAAAAACAGTTTTGCGAGCTTGGTCATGTAAGACATATTAAAAAAGTAGCTGCCAATGCAGTAAGTGATGATACGAAATTGGATATTATGCTTGAGTTTCAAGAAAACCCACATAATTCTGGTCGAAAAGCAGCCCCACTGTTCAACATTAGCCACACATCAATTTTTCGAGTATTAAAGGAAAGTAAAATGCATCCCTATAAAATGATGCCAACTCAGGAGCTCATGGAAGACGATTTCGATAGGAGAACGTATTTTTGTGAACAGATGATGGTAATGTTAGATAACAATGTGATCCAATTAGAAGATATTTTATTTCTGATGAAAGCACATTTACACTTCACGGCCATGTTAATCGTCAAAATTGCCACTATTGGTCTAATGAGAATCCTCACTGGATGAGAGAGGAACATACGCAATATCTTGAAAAAGTTAATGTTTGGGCAGGAATTGTTGGAAATCACATCGTAGGTCCCTTTTTCATTGATGGTAACTTGAATGGAGATAAATATTTAGAACTGCTCCAAAATAATGTTGTGCCAACTTTCGCAAACTTATATCCTAATCCAGCAAACCCACAAGTTCCTGCCAATACAGTATGGTTTCAGCAAGATGGAGCACCGCCCCATTGCCAAATCAATGTCCGGCAGTACCTGAACCAAATTCTTCCAAATCGGTGGATAGGGAGGCGCGGATCGATAGAGTGGCCTGCACGATCTCCTGATCTGACGCCATTAGACTACTTTTTGTGGGGATATGTCAAAAGTCTTGTATACAAAACTAAACCCCTCAACTTAGATGACTTAAAAAGACGAATCACGCTTGCGATTAGATCAGTCACGCCTGAGATGTTGAGTAATGAGACATTTCTATACCAGATTTGCATGTTGCCAAGACGTTCGCGGCGAGCATTTTGAACATTTACTACATTGACATTAATGTTTTTTGTTTTTTTTTTACATTATTAAGAAATAATCAGTATTACTTGTTAGGTTTTTAGTGTAATGTAGCGAATTTGTGAAATAAAATAATTTTCTTTTTTTAATGTTAATTTTCGTAATAAATCTGAAAACACTTAATATTTCCGAAACTGTTGAAGATAGGTATGGGACATTGTACATGAATTATGTCTAGAATTTTCCGAAGAACCCAAAAAATAAATAATATGCAGGGGTTTCCATTTAAAATAAGAAAGTTGGTATTGGCCACTGTCACATGACACCCTGTATAATTTTTTTTTTAATGCGCATTTAAAAATACAAATCGACGTGTCCAAGCGTTTTTTCCAATACACCCCCATTTATTTGTTATCGAATTTATTCCATTTGGCTGTTCCACACTGTATACATGTATACAGTTACTACTTGCAAACTTTAACCGAGTATAAAGTGTATCTCTAAATTGGTCATATCGAACTTTCCATTAGGCACAAACTTTGCAAACTTCTCGCGAACTTTTACGTACTCTTCCCGCGATGAATGCGTGTGTGTATACGTAATAAGTTTATCTTCTTGAATATTATACGTCTTATCGATGTGAGTAGTAGTATTCTTCCGCGCCCACCGCACGTTTGATTAAACTTGAATACAAGAAGCGGAAATTTATCTCTAGAGTGCTGTAAACCTCCTATCCTAAGCGCGTAAGCATATCCCTTTGACCCTGTATACCACTATAGTTACACGAGATCATACTGGTACTCCTGTTTCTATATACGCACATGGTAAGATGTAAATGTATGTACAAGTTATATATGTATGTATATAACACTAGCATGTATATACATATATATATAGCACATGTGAAGAGCAAAGGATGTGAGATGAAACTACATTAGAGTTGGAGAGAGATTTACAGAACGAACGCTATCCTCTATCTCTTTCTATGCAAAATCTAAACCGCATTAATCACCTGGTGAGGACATGGACATGACGACACATTAATTCTGTATCATCCAGTTGTGCGCGCTGATGTAGGCGAAGGACATCGCATAGTGGGGTTGCAGGAAAGGGGAATGGCGGAAGTGGACCGTTCGCTAGTACGTTACAATCTTGCAAAACGACCTAGAGGATGGTAAAGCAGGAATATTTGATGGCATATTCAAATTATACGAAAATTGTAGCATATTCACTTACTTTTCAATTCATGTTTTGAACGAACTTTAATATCTCATGCACAATTACATTATCGCACTATTACTATTTCTATTTTTTTTAATTTCGACAACTAAATGACGTTTTGGAAAAAGGTCCATAACTTCTGTTGTTGTTTTTTTCGAATGCTCCATAGTTTGTTCGAGAATCTGATTGGTGATCAAATTTTTGCCAAAATAATATTGCAAAAGGATGCACCGATCGACACACATGATGGCAAGCCCTTAGAACATTCATGCAGTACTATGACTTGAGTCTCTAGTTGATACAAGCAACTACCTTTAATATTTAAAGGTAGCTTCTCTATAACATTTTCTACAACAGTTTCAATGTGTTTAAGTATCTTTCTCAATTCAAGCTTCCCTGATAAATAAGAGGAAAACCGATCGTCCATCAACAAACGAAGCACATTGATACTGAGATAACATCGTTTTATCACTGTGATTTTGAGGATGCAGGTCTTGCACCAGCATAAACGTTAAAAGGATACATATAATGTTTCTTCAGCATCCTTTGGGTGGAGCATCTACTAATTCCTAAATTTGATTCAACAGCCCTAATAGATGAGCTTCTATTGATTTAAAAATTGGCCAAAAAGTTAACTTCTATTTCTTCATTAATGGTCACTTGCTTTGGAAGAATTTATTGCTTTAGCTACTTTTCCAAAACACAAAAAAAGCTTTTACTTATTGTTAATCATTACTCGAGTTCTACTAAGAACTTCATCACATCTTTCATGTATAATGAATCAGCGTCAATAAGCTGACAGTTCATAAAAGTTCGTATAGGGGAACTTTGGCGGCCCCTTCCCCTCCCCCACTCCTACCTTCCGGCAGCTAGTGGGCTAGTGAATATAAACAATTAGCCGTTCAGTACCTGATAAAAGCTGTTCGATAAGATCAGGTAGTGGATAGTTTTTATATTTGTATTTACTTTATATTGTCATTTATAAAATACTGTTTTGTATGAAGCTTCTATTTTTTTATGAATATTTAATTTTTCGTTTTTAGTAGCTTGCGCCTATAATTTTGTCGTTTCGCTGCACCTTCTCAATGTTAGAGGAGTAGGTAATGTAGAAGAAGTATCATACAATTGAACTGTACTCCCGTTTAGATTTAATAAATGAGCAGTACAGTAATATCGCATAGTTGCTGCCTTGATAGCTTCCACATCCCCCAAGTGCCGCTCCCGAAGCACCATTTTGTATTTTGGGAACAGGAAGAAGTCACGAGGAGCTAAATCGGGTGAATAAGGCAGGTATTCTGTCACGGTGATTGAGTTTAGGCCCAACAACTCACGCACAACGAGCGACGTGTGAACGGGCGCATTTTCATGATGCACCTGCCCTCTTGTGCCAAATCTGGTCGAACTCGGGCCACATGAGCTCTGAGACGTAAAACTTCAACGTAAAAATTTCCGTTCACTGTCTAGCTGGGAGGGACAAATTCCTGGTGAACAATGCCCCGAAAATCAAAGAAAACAATCAACATTATCTTCACATTGGATGACTTTGATTTTTGCGACTTTTTTGTTCTCGGTTCGCCTGCTTGCTTCCACTTCTTGGTTTGAGATTTAAGCTCCACATCGAATTCGTAAAACCAAGACTCGTCTCCAGTGATGACCCGGCTGAGAAAGTCCCCCTTTCCTCTGCCTTCAACTAATCCTCACAGCAAGCAACCCTCCTTGCTTGCTGTTCTGGAGTCAAGAGTTTCCGTACGATCTTTTCATTTCAGGTTTTTCTGTCAGAATTTAGTGAACGATTGTTTTGGGGATTGACAGATCGTCAGCTATCATTCTAACTGTCATTCGGCAGTCTTTAAGAACACAAGCCCGAACTCGCTCAACATTTTTCTCATAACTCGATGTGGAGCGGCGTTCTGGGCGAGAGTCACCTATCGTCTCTTCTCGGACACTCAAAAATCTCAAGGCCATGCTTGCCTAGCATTGCAAGAAACTTGATGTTGATGCACTGTTCTTCAATCAGAGAGAGCTCCGTGCCGACGGCAGGTAAAAAAGGGTTACCTTCAATAAGCAGACGTAAACTCCTACTTATTTGCAGAGCGCTCTGGCTCGAACTGAGCGTTGAGGTGATTGCATAGAGCGGGGAAACCACCGGATGGGCCCTCCACAACGTTCTGACACGTCGGCCCGAATTTTTTATACGTATTTCCCGGTCAAACCTCGTAAATAAACCCATAGCTGCGATTTACTCCAGTAACAATAATATTTACGTGAAGTATGAAGTTGAATTTATAATGAAAAGTTATTTACAAATCCTTATCAACACGATCCAGTACAATATTGCATATTTAATTGCAGAAAGCTTCCTCACACCTCCTTCCTCCTCTGACATCACTCTACACTTTGTAATGTTAACCAACAAGCAAATTAACCTGACACCATGAATTAAAAAAAATATAGTAAGGCAATCGTCAATGGAGCTAATTCTATAAAATATTTCATCATCGTCATCTGCAAACAACAAAGTCTCACAATGTGCAAGCCGTCAATGATGTCGTTAATAAAAATTAAATAGACAATGGGTCCTAAATTCGATCCTTGAGGAACGCCAGAGGTTGGAAACTTGATTTGTGGCCATTGTATTCTACGAACTGTTTTCTTGCAAATAAGTAGGAATCAAGAAATGGTGCTTGAGGGTTGAAGTGAATTTATTGATCGGCATTTGTCAAAATTTCAGACGTCTACTGTCAATAGTTATTTTTTAAGAGTGTGTTTTGTGTGGCAAGCAAATGGATAAAATCGAATTTCGTGCAGTGGTAAAACACTTCTGGATGGCTGGAAAAACGGCAACGGAATTTTGAAACATTTTGCTAGAGGCTCATAGCAGATCTACTCCATTATTTTCGACCATGAACTTCTGGGTGTGTGATGACGAACCACGCAGAGGACACCCTAAAACCGCTACCAATGATGAAATGGTCGACAAGATTCATAAGGTCACGTTAGCCGATCGGCGATTGAAGCTGAAAAAGATAGCAGAGACAACAGGCATTGAACACGTTGGCTATACCCTACACAAAAAAGCGTTCGATGCAATAAGTACCACAGTTGCTCACACTCGGAGGAGTGTATGGCCAGGATTCAACGCAATCCAAGGGATTTCTTCATACATTTTGTAACTGTAGATGAGACCTGCATCCACCACTACATACCGAAGACCAAGGAACAGTCGGAACAGTGGACATTTCCGGGCGAATCAGATCTGAAGAAAGCAGAGACCGTTCCATCGGCCGGAAAGGTCATAGCGACCATTTCTTGGGATTCACCAAGGTAAGATCCTCATCGACTATCTACAGAAAGGAAGGACGGTCATAGGGCAATACTACAGCGATTTATTGACTCGATTCAATGCAGTATTTAAGGAGAAACGGCCTTCTTTGCAGCGAAAAAAAGTGCTTTTCCACCACGAATTAGTCTCTCATTCTCCATATTAATCGGACCTGGCCCCCGGCGACTTTTTTCTATTCTCAAATCTGAAAAAATCGCTGGCAGGAAAGAGATTTGCCTCAAATGAGGAGGTCATCGCCGCTGCAGATGATTATTTTACAGACCTTGAAAGATCCTACTTTTCCGACGGCTTGATAAGACTGGAGCACCGTTTGAGAAAATGTATTGATCTTCAATGAGACTACATCGAAATATAAAAATAGGAAGCCGCACCAATACCGTGCTTTTCTTGTCGATTCCGGAAACATATCAGGTCGCCCTCGTATTAAACTTTTTTTTAATAAAACGTAGAAGTCAATTTGATCAAACGCTTTGTGGAAATCGGTATAGACCATGTCGACTTGTCTCTGCTTATTCAGAATTTCGGATGTCTACTGTGTAGAGAATGTGAGATTCGTAATAATGAAACTCTTGGTATGAGCATTGAATGATAGCTATTAAGACACAAGTATGAAAATTACAATACGAGGCGAAGCCGTTCGTTGTTCGTTAATAAGTTTGTTATTTTAAATTCGATTTGATTCATTTTTCTTGCATATTGTAGGTAAATTTAAATGTAATCTATCACATCTTTTGAATTTAAAGAAAATTTGGCGTACATCATTTTATACAGGGTGACACAAAGTCTGTTTTTTTAAATCAACTTTAAAACCACATATGGATTGTCAAAGTTGCTCCACCTTGTATTTTCTTATTTTGTTAACAAGACACATTATTTCTTTACAATTTCTTTTTCTATTTATTACAATAGCTTAATTTTTGTAAAAGATACAAGGGTTTAAGAAACATCTTACATTTTTCCTATGGTACTAACAATAAGTTTACGAATTTATCGTTTTTGCATAGAGGGCTATTGAAATACTGTCAGTTGTGAAATCTAAAACTTGTCAATTACGTTTTTGAACGTGTTTCTTGTCGAATAGTAATTTAAAATATGGATCTTTCAGTAACCGACGCAGCGAGAACTGTTGCTTTGATTCAGGATGGTAGGTCACAGTATTATGTGGCCAGAGTGTTGGGAGTTTCAAGCTAAACGGCTTAATGAATTTGGTGTATACATAAGAAGAAATCATTGTGGTCGAAAGAAATCTACTAGTGAGCGAGATAATCGCTTTATAACGTTAAATGTTTTGAGGGACAGAAAAGTTACTTCTGTGCAAATGAAAAACAGATTAGAGGATGTAAGGCAAGTTCAAGTAAGTGATAGAACAATAAGAAGGCGGCTGTTTGATATTGGACTGCGTTCTAGGAGACCTGCAACTGGTCTAGAGTTATTGAGACACCATCGAGTTGAACGCCTTAGATTTGCTAGGGAACATGTAAATTCGGGTAACGAAGAATGATGCAACATCCTATTCACGGATGAGTCCAAATTTTGTGAAAGAATTTACCGGAAAACTGGTGAACGTTTCTTTCAAAACCATTTTTTTCCTAGAATAAGTTATGGAGGCGGTTCGATAATGGTGTGGGGTGGCGTAAATTTTGAAGCTCGGACGGACTTGGTTATAATTAACGCGGAGCCATGTTTTAGAGCCACATATTGTCCCTTTCGCACGGTTCATCGGAGATGATTTCATGCTGATGCATGATAATGCCCGACCGCATATTGCCAGAATTGTACGCGAATATTTAGCCGAGGTTGAAATCTCAGTAGTAAATTGGCCTGCTCTAAGCCCAGACCTAAACCCAATTGAGCATGTTTGGGATGCACTTGGGAGGAAAATACGATCTCGTGTACCAACGCCTGCAAATTTACAACAGCTTAATGACGTTCTAACTGAAGAATGGAATCAAATCAACCAGGCTTACATTCAAAACTTAATTGAGAGCATGCCAAGACGAATTGCAGCTGTTATCCGTGCACGTGGAGGAAACACTTCGTATTAAGTCTTTTATGTTTTTCATTTTCTTCTCAATTTCTTTTCATTAAATTCGGTGTTAAGTTAAATTCGTAAACTTATTGTTAGTACCATAGGAAAAATGTAAAAATGTAAGATTTTTCTTAAACCCTTGTATCTTTTACAAAAATTAAGTTATTGTAATAAATAAAAAAAGAAATTGTAAAGAAATGATGTGTCTTGTTAACAAAATAAGAAAATACAGGGTGGAGCAACTTTGACAATCCATATATGGTTTTAAAGTTGATTTAAAAAAACAGACTTTGTGTCACCCTGTATAAAATGATGTACGCCAAATTTTCTTAAAATTCCAAAAATGTGATAGATTACATTAACAAACTTATTAACGAACAAACTTCATCAATTTTTTGAGTGGATCGATTATTTTGCCGGTGAGTGTAGATACAGAAAACTGTCAAGTTTAATTAATTTTTATATCTGTCAGATATGTAGTCACGGCCATATTATATATAATATTGCAATGTCGCATTCCTATTGGATATAAACTTGCATCGTAATGAAAAATCTGTATTCCTATTGGATATAAGTAAACTTGTATCATAATGAAAATCTGTATCGTAATGGACATCATTAAAGTACAGATTCAGCATATCTAATAATACAATTAAAGTATGGGAGTAGAAAAAATAATACTCCCCTATAAAGTTAATTAGTTTTACTAAGAAGAATACAAACATGTTGTGGACTAATTTAATTTATAACCCTGTATATATATATATATATGCATACGTGTACGTTCAGTTTAATCGAACATGCAGAACAATTCGGTTAGAAAATACGAACGTATCTACAGAACGAATCCGTTGTGAATACAAAACAGAATGTAAAACATCATATAGGGGAACTGAATTCTCCCAACTATCTAATAAAAGTTGTGGCCTACGGTCCGGTAGACGATGATTCCATATAATGCGAAATAGATTTGTCCGGCATGTGTTACGCTACTCACCGTCTGCACGTATGTATATACATTTGGTACGTATACGAACGTCAATAGTAAACCATTGGATAATACCCCGAAGTTGCCCAGATGCTGCATACCGTATATAAAATTAAATCCTCGTTTTTGAAGGAAACTTTTCACGTCGTCTATTCACCGACGAGGACGTAATATCGAATCGTTAACAAGGAAATTTAAAATAAATGCATCGACCGTATTTATTTCGAGGATAATTATACTCGGATTAAAAAAATAATTAATAAGTTACGAAAAATAGTTTGAACAGTATGTGACAGTATCATGCTACTGCAGTTTTATTCATCGTAACAGATAAAATTTTTATGCAACATTGAATAAATTGATTCCACGTCGAGTTGTCTGTTCAGTGATTTTACGCAATTATCGACGTGTCTACTCAACCGTGAAACAATTTCAAGTGAGTGGTTACGATTTTTCAATTGTTGTGTCATCCTTTTGCGATTGTTTCGTAGCACCACTACAGTTATTGGTTGTTTCGCATTTATCCAACATTTTCATCTGCACAAGGATATATCTAAACAAATTCTCAAGATATTGTCGCATTCCTATTCAATTTTGTTGTGGTAATGCCGTTATATGATTGCGCTTGAATTTCCTTATTCTGTTGTATGTATGTACCTAAATGCAATTCTATTTTATTCGGCAGAATTATCACAGTTTACTATAATAGTATTTATATTGCCGAAAGGTAATCTACATTTATAGTATCGTTACGTTAAATTTTCTAATGTCGTAAATAAATTTTATTACCTTCCAGATCTCTTTCAATGCATCGTAAATGTATTAAATTCGCTTTCAGCAACCATTTTACTTAATAGAATCATATTAAGGCAGTGATTCCGGTGAGAAAGGCTACATAATTAGCAGAAATGTGCAAAGGCGCAGATCAATCCTTAATAGATCAGTATCAAGTGAAGCAGCTCTTACACAAAATGAAAGGAGAAACCACGAACTGGAATGGGCAAAAGAACTGATTCATTAAGCAGCAAGCTCGACGAACATGAAGCTACATGAAGCAAATTCACTCAACATAACAAATCTGAATGTAGACATTCAGATTTGGGATATATTACTGAACAAAAACTTAAGACACCAAACAAATTATTTAAAAAGGAGGAAGAACCCCAAAGAGAGAGTGAAAAATTCATTTGAAAATTGACAATTCCAAAGATAATCGTGTTAATCATCAGTTTTGCATTAAACTAGGTGCGAATCTAGTGGAAACGACATCAAACATTATTTCAAACAAGCTGGTACAAAAACCGCCATGCAGACGAAAGAAGGCTGACCACCCCGAGATTGTTAAAAGCCATCAAAGACTGTCTGGTGAAGAATCCTAAAACATCACTGGCTCTACTTTCTGCTGAATTCGACGAGTCAAACGGATGCCTACAACACACAAAGGTCTTGGCATAGTGGGTGCCCAAATTGCTGTCTAACGAGCAACAGAAGAAAAGAGTTGATGATGCTAAAACGATTTTAGATGAGTATGGTGTCGAATGCTTGCTTAAAATCTATAAATAAATTATGTAGCACAATACCGTTTTCGTAACACTTTTCCAACATCAGCGGTCATTAAATGTTTGGGGAGGCATACTAGGATCACATGTTATAGGACCGTATTTTTTCAATAGTAAATTGACTGGCGAAAGATACTTGGAATTTTTAAGAAATGAACTTCCACTGCTTTAGGACGATGTTCATCTAGCAACTAGGCAAAAGATGTATGTACCTACAGCAGGACGGTGCTCCAGCACATTAACATCAAGCAGTCAGGAATTATTTGCAAGAGTGGCTTCCTGAAAGATGGATAGGGCGAGAGGTCCTATCCCCTGGCCTAACTCTCGTAGATTTTTTTCTGTGGGGACGCATAAAACGATGGGCTTTCTCAGTAGCACCAACAACAGCCGAAAATATGCAAATTAGAATTTCTCAAGCATTTATAAACATTTCTCCTGAAATTTGAACATGGAATGACATTTGTATAGCCAATGAAGGCCGGGTTTTTCAACATTTGTTGTAAATTTCCATTTTTGATGCTTCTTTGTGCTACCCTTATATCAAATGAAAGCTAGAAGTGCCCTTATTAACGATTGGTAATAATATACAGGGTGTTCTATTTGACAAAATTGAGAAAAAATAGTATTCGCGAATGGTGAACATCCTGTATAACAGATTGATGAAGCTTAAAATTAGTACCTCGGAATAAAATTATACTAACGTGGAAAACTTGATGATAAGCATGATATTTCTAAACACTATACTAACCAAGCCACATCCTGCTAGATTATAGCATTTTTTTCCAATTGATGCTTCCAAAACTCCCAAACCGTAAGCTTTAGGTCAATACAATCCCATATCAATTCCCAATATGTTTAGTTGCGCAATTCAAAAATTACATAATATAGCGGGTGTTCCATTTAAAAAATACAACTTTGGCATCACACTCCTCTTCTGAACACCTTGTATAATTACCAATAATTTTATTTTGTGCTCCTACTAGTCCGCTAACACCTACATTACATAACTTTTCAAATTTTGCAATATTAAAGCCGTAATATGACAATCCCAGACGGATGGCGGACCCTGTATATATGGTGTCGAATTGGATGATTTATTGGACAAACTGCTAACTGTCGATAAGACTTGGGTCTACTACGAACCGCCACAGGCCCGAAATTTAGCTTCCAAATGGCAGCTTCCTGGTCAGCTACCGCTAGAAGTCCAGCAAACCAAAATGACATTTAACAAGATCATGGCTACTGTATTCTGGAATAATGATGGGAACGTGCATATTGATTATCTCAAATCTGGTCAATCTCTCAACAAAGCATACTACATGAAGCTTGTTGATGTAATCAAGATTTCAGCTAGGAAGCGTCGTAAAGTCAAATTTCTATAAGATAATTATCCAGCTCATAAAGCAAATATTACACTCGAAAAATAAAAAAGAATGTTTCTCGCCAGAAAACTTAAAAAAAAACAGAATCAGCACATGATGTCACGTTGTAATATACAAGAGAGGTACCCGAATCCTAAAAGTAATTGGCAAGTGACAAACGAAAACTAGCAGCACAGCAGCTTGATAGGGTCGTTTAGCGGTTCTATCGACAGGCCGAAAGGTTCCTCGTCACCGCCAACCACTTAGACGCTTTAAAAAATAATGTTCAGCGCGTCGAAGGAGATCAGTTCACCGCCTGTCATCAATAATGCGCCTGCGATCCATCCATCGGGGTTGTATATTTTATGTAACCGCTCCTCCTAGTTTCACATATCAATGTCAAATCAACCGGGATACTTTCGAACGTGAACGTGGGTTGTATAGCGGAAAAACAAGTTACCTTCGCAAGATCTACGTCTACATCTTGCTCTTAAATTATCGTAAAATATTAGAAGTAAGTTTGGTACACGATAATATGTTCATGTGGTTTTTTTCTAGATTAGGTAACATTTTGATATATGTTTCTTTTTTTTTGGTAAGAAATGTTTTACTCTTAAATGTGACAATTAAGCAAGTTGTGTTTGGATAAAGGTCAGTCCTCTTTTTAGACGGATTGGTCTCGTTTTAAATAAAATTTGATTGAAACTGTAATGATAAATAGACGTGGCAAATTCGATACACATGTCAGCAGCGTACCCAAGCAATTTTGTAAAAAAATCCATATATATATCCTTATAAACCATATTAATGTAAGAATTTCATCATTCAATTAACACCGAACACAATATTTTAATTCTGAAATTTGTTCAACATGAAACTGAACACAATTCATATTTTCAACTTGAATCGAGTAAGATTGAGGAAATGAGGAGAATTAATCAAAATGCCCTCGTGAAAATGTACCACATAAACAAAATTAAACAACGAGGAGTTGCAAAAACTCTAGTTCCTAATTAAATTAACAGAGATTTGCTGAAACTTCGTCAATACACCGTGGAATTCTGCAATAGTGTCTGTTGTTGTAAAGCTGGTTAATTTCTGACAAATACTGTACCATTATGCCCGAATAACTCTTCCCTTTAAGTACGAGAGATTCCGGAAAACAGGATTAGCCTTCGCTCGTCCTTATGCCTTCTCCTCTTCTTCACCGTCCGTTTTCTTTCGGTAAATCAATTCAGCGCCGTGACTTGCGCTTATCACTCGCACTATTCCACCCTCTTTCGCGTCCTATCCCCGTAAAAAGTAATTCTACAAACATCAGCGATCAAACTTCATCTTTAAAACATTATGACGATTCTTTATGTGAGCGCTTAACACATCAATTACTTTGATCGTCCCTCCCCACGCTCCGCTTCTTGCCCGAATGTCTTTAATCACTGGACCGAAAGCAATACACTCGGTTGCACATCCCCTTTTCACAGTCCAAATATTATTATCCAATTTCGTCGAGTCGCTTGCTTCAAAGAGCACGCCGAGATACAGGGTGACTGCGCCTTTCATCCTGGATATCTTCGGATATCGCTGTCACATTGACGATTGTGATTTGAAATGCGTATATGCGTGTAAACCAAATATGTTACGTGAATGATTCACAAAAAAAATTGTATTTTTATCATTGATTGAACTAGTTCTATATTTGGTTTGCTGTATATAATTTCTTTCTGGATTTGGAAATGTTCATAATGCATTACCTGCATAATTTTAGTGGTTCATAAAGGTTTCCCCTAGACGAGTTGAATCAACGAGTTTAGAATTTTTCTATAGCTGCATTTTTTACCTAAACGACTGGAAGAAACTGATTGTTTTTACCATGGTGCGAAAGAGTACTACGCAGTCGCACTTCTCACGTAACTCAAGGCCATTCGCGTTACCTAAGGGAGTTTGAGCGAGAAATGGTTGTGGGTATCCACGTGGCAGGTGTAGCCTTCCGTGAAATCACGCGCCGTTTCGAGCGGTCGTTGTCATTGTAGCAATGGACACAGCGAGAATAGATTGAGCAAGAGTGTACTCGCCTTCAGCGGCAAGCGGGACAGCCCCGCGTTACGACAACATACGCGGACATACATAGCCCTTGTGTTCAGTGCTATAGCATCGCATATGTCCTCTTCAAGGCAACTTGGATCTGTTAAGGCAGCACTAAGAGTAGGCGTCGTCACTACGCGAACTATTCGAAGGCGTTTGCTAGAAAGTGGACTGCGCGTGCGTCGTGGGTTGTCGCGGATTCCACTAACGGCGCCAATAAATCAAAGCGAGACATCGCTGGGTTGCCGAGTGGAGACACATTTTGTTTTCCGACGAATCCAGATTCAAATTGAGACGTGGTGAACGTCCACTCGAGCAGTGCATCCAACCACGCCATATCCACGACGAGCACGACATTGTGGTATTGGTTTGTTTGATCTATGTTAATAAAATTTAATTACATTGGAGTTGGTGCTCCTGGTGAGAGCTTAGGGATTACTCAACCAAACGACTGAATGAATTGCAACATTTTTCTGATTTGGTTGAAGCAATGTGCAAAACATGTAGATACACTAGAGTCCTGTTTCACCGCATTTGACGAGGCCGAAAGGGATACGGTTAAGAGAAAATTCGCACATATATACTACTAATTCAACTTGTTCAAATAGTTAGAGATTTTCTTTTGCTTGAAACTTGATGAGCGCTTCCGTGCTGCACGATCTCGAAGACATGTTATCAGCAGCAATTCTGCAGGGGATGTATCATCTTGCTGCTCCATGTACAGCATTAATTCATCAAACATGTGGGTGGCATCGGTGTGGTTCGAGCCCTTTTTTTTCTTCAATGGTGTCCTGCTCATCAGAGTAACCAGATTCAATTTGTTGACTTGTCGAACAAGCAGCCACAATGTCATCTTCCGTTAAAGTGGAAGGAGCGGCTTCGTCACTTTGAATCCATTGTAACACATCTTCAAGCTGAATCTCTGATTCTTTATCTAATATTTCTAACAGTTCCAAAATATTTTCGCCGTCTGCTGGTTCATCAAATACCTCAGTGGTCTCGTTTGTGTTGAAAACAGAAGCAGGTACACCAGGCCAAATTTTTTTCCATGTTTTGTTCAGAGCAAAGTGGCAATGATATCTCTTAGTTCTTCTTCATCATTTGTGTCAAGGGTTTTACTCAGAGGCTTCCTCTATATCATTTCTTAACCGTCTAAATTGCTCCTTGATCCACGGGTTGAATCAACAATGTAACATTGGCCGGTAAAAACAACACTCTGATGTCAGCGCTTGTTAATTCATCCTCCCGTGGGTGGGTGGGTGCATTGTCAACTGTAAGAGCTGCTTTCAAGAGCAAACCTTCCTGTATCAAGAATTTTTCCCGGATGGTACAAAGTGTTAAAGAAACCAATCTTTAAAAATTATAGATGCCATCCAGACCGACTTTTACAATGTGTAATGGTCGGGTAATGAAAATGTAGCACATGCAACATAAAAAAAAATCTGCGAATCTTGATTCGGTTAATCCCTAAATTCGATTAATTCCGATTCGGTTAATCGGGACTCTGGTGCTAGATAATCACTGCAGTCATCCGTCACGCTACAGCACAGCACATCCACATGCTCTCAACACCTCTCCAGCCTCTAGACAAGACATTCATGAAGCCTTTTATACAGACGCATATAAAGAAGCTTGTTTTTCACGAATGGGAAAAAAAAACTTGACTTGGCTGGATTTTCTGCCATCTCGAATGACAGAAATGCAACTTTCTGGTAAGAATAGAGAACCTGAAGTTCAGCTAATGGAATCCCAATCGTCAGCCAATGAAGATCGCAGGCGAGTTCCATGTGGTACTAGGCTTACATCAATTCTCCAGCAAACGAAGACTTGTAGGCCGCAAATGGAAGGCACAAAGAAACGGGATCCTGACGTCAACTCAATTTAAACAGCAAGTGCAAGCTCAACATCATTAGAAAGAAGCAAAGAAAACGAAAAGACCTAGACTTAAATCTTCAAAAACTCCTGACTTTGTTGGTCCCTCAATTTCTACACACATCGATGAAGAATCAAATCAATGCAATCACAGCTTTTGTATTTACTTTCGTTATATATGTAAATGTCATTTAGTGAAATCGATATAAAAATAACAATAAAAAGATCGAGTTACGAGATACAACAATTGCATGAAACGGTACAAGTTTATAAAATGTTATATAACACAACATGTTACGTCAATTCTGATATCAAATGGGTAGAGCAGATGTTCAGCCTTCGCACATACCACATAACAAAGTAATGAACGTCTTTAACCTTGGCCTCAGCCATCTAAATCTTCCGACCTTGCTCCCCTTGATTTTTATTTATGGGGTCGTATAAAAGAGCAAGTTTATGCCTTTCTTGTACAAAATATAGACGAGCTCGTAAATACACTACCAACAATGTTTTAGAAATAATATTTTGTGGAAATTATTTATTGTATTCGTACATAGAGATCAAATCTTATTATATTAAGCATCTGCGATATCGTATGAAGTTGTCAGATCTAGTTGATCACCACTGGTATCTATATCACTTTACTTCAAAGCACATTAACTGCATCTGAAACATATCTAACATCGTAATACGGAAAAGCAACCTTTAAACCGGATTAGCTTTTGGCTGGGATGAAGAGATTGAAACGTTTATCTTTTACAGCCCTCTCTTATCAACTGACCTCCACGTCATATGTCAAATGAGAATCACAACATAGGATTATCTCTATAAATATCTCTCTGGCTGTCGGATACCCTCAACATCGAATATAACGTGTTTAAACCCCTACTCTAATACATATATATATACTACCCTTTTTCGATATTTTTTATATATTTTTCTCTCTGTTGAGCATATACAAACACACACATTTATACACACACGCGAAAGGTCAACAATCGCTGTGAAAAAGCAATAAATCCATCTCAGAGTGGAACCTTTTTGTTAATTTTTTTTTCTGTTTAGTGAACCGCAGATTTATCATTAGTTTAATTAATTCATGAATTTTCCGGTATAAGGAAAACGGATATCACGAAGAAAGTTGCGGTATTTTAACGTAACCGGACCGGTGACCGACTCCATTAAATTACTGTAACCTTTGATCTTTAAGGACGGAAAACGACGCGTATACATAGTACTTCGCAAAAAGATTGCGGCGTAGGTCGGTGGTATGTTGTAGGCGTGCGAGGGTGGCGATCATCGTGAAATTAAACTAGCGAAATAAACAAATACCGTCTTCAAAATTTAAATTATACAGATGTTAAATATTTGTGAAAGCATCCTCTTTTTTGCGTTTAAATGTCAAATTATTGCCGGGAAAATTCACGAAAATAAAATTGTACCTAGCAGGTACGCCTTCATAGATGTAACGATTCAACTTAACCATTTTTACAGTTCCCCATTACAATGCTGATTTTGCGATTGCATCAAACTATTGTTAATTTTTAAACAAGACAATAGATCTACTTTTTTAGTGGAACAAAATTATTAATTTTTTCTCCAACATGGAAATTAGAAGTAAAAAGAGTTGTACAAAAAGTAATATAGAGGTCAGTGGTTAGGTGGCTGACTATCGTTGTGACGGGACGATAAGAGCCGGGTTTCAATTCTCTGGAGGGACTGTGACATTTTTATAGAGAGTTGAAATCCGGATCGACTTACCATTCACCGCAAGAGTTGCAGTGATAGTCAGACAAGTAATACAGCTTACGGAGTTACTGCAACTACGCACCCACCACACATTAAAAAAAAACACGGATTTAGTTAACATTCCTTTCCATGTGATTTTTCGTCTTCATAGCATTGATGATAGAGTTGAGAGAGCGTAGTCGCTGACATAATTTCTAGCATAAAGTCACAAGCTTATGGTTGTGAATCTGAATATTACTATGATCAAGTTATGTGGTTCTATTATTATTCCTTTTATTACTCATTTAGTTAATACTTGTTTGGTTGAGGGTGTGTTTCCATCCTATAAGCCTACTTCCGGTTTTGTCTAAAGTTATCGAAAAAGTAATTGCTGTCCAATTGAAGGGACAGCTCTCCACATATAATATCCTTCCACCTACTCAGTCGGGTTTTCGAACTAACTTTAGTTGTGAGACTGCTCTACTCAAGGTTACTGATGATGTTTCGGATGCGACTGATAGGGGTATGATTACATGTTTGGTTTTGCTCGACTACACCAAAGCTTTTGATACTGTTAACCTTGCCGTTCTTTTATCTATTCTGGACTACATTGGGTTTGATGACACTTTTTGGTAATGTGCAATGTGCACAATGGTATGCCGCAAGGTTCCATATTAGGTCCTGTCTTATTTACAATATATACTTCCAATCTTCTCTCTAATTTAAAGCTCTGCAATTTTCATACATATTCATATTCATTTTGCTCCAGCTGGCTGGAGGCAAGCTTGTTATAATATCAACGCCGACTTGACTATTTTGCATGAAAACTCTTTACTTCACAACCTTATTTTAAGTCCAGTAAAATCAAAACTAATCCTCTTCGGAACAGGAAAACGTGTCGAATTGTATCTAATGTATTTCGCATTAAAATTAATAACGTTAATATCCCAATAGTTGAGAAGGTTAAGTGCCTCGGTTTAGTTATTGATAATACATTTAGATATCGGGACCACGTTTCTGGCTCCATTCGCGATGCGTATGCCAATCTTAAAAGATTGTTCCCACACCGTCATGTCTTTAGCGAACAGGTTAAGAAGAATCTATGTGAGATGTTTGCCTTATCTCAATTCGCCTATTCAACGTCAGTTTCTCATACTTCTCTAGATCACATGACTAAAAATCGCATTCAAAAAGTTCAGAATGTTTGTTTAAGGGATACTATATATGAGGGAGCGTTTTTATATTCGCGGAATGGGGGATAAGGGGTGGAAATAAAAAAACCAACTTATTTTTCTTTTTAAATATATTCACCTGCAAGAGGGATACATTTTTCACATCTTTCAATTAATTTATTTATACCCTCATAAAAAAATGATTTCTCTTTATCTGCAAAATACGCCGAAACTGCCTCCTTGACTTCATCATCGGCAGTAAATTTTTTACCCCACAGCTCTTTTTTCATTTTCGAAGACAGGTAATAATCACTCGGGTCCAGGTCTGGGCTGTAGGGTGGGTGATTCACAATTTCGAAGCCCACCTTATGCAGGGCAGCTAACGCAACGCGGCTCTTGTGGACGGGCGCGTTGTCGTGCAAAAGCAGCACACCTTTCGTCAATTTTCCTCGTCTTTTCTCTTTAATGGCTTCTTTTAGTCGCTCTAATATTCAACCGTAATATTCTCCGGTTATAGAAACACCTTTATCTTTATAATCAATCAACAATATTCCTTCCGAGTCCCAAAATACCGTTGCCATGAGTTTCCCAGCTGATTGTGACACTTTAAATTTCTTAGGAGGTGCTGTGCCCCTTTTATGCCACTGCATGGAGTCTTGTTTGGACTCAGGTTCATAATGATGAACCCAAGTTTCGTCTCCAGTAACAATTCGACTCAACACACCATCCTTGTCTACATTACAGAGGTCCAAAAATGCACGCGAACACTCTACGCGCTGTTGTTTTTACGGCGGCGTGAGCATTCTCGGCACCCATCTTGCGCTGACCTTAGACATGCCGAGATGATCGTGTAGGATTTTAAAAATTGTTATATCAGATACTCCAACCATTTCTGCGAGTTGTTTGTTCTTTAGGCGAGCATCTTCGAGTACAATCTTTTCAACTTTTTGGATAAGTGCTGGCGTGGTCATCTCAATGCTCCTGCCCGGCCTCGGGTCGTCTTCAAGGGATTCCCTTCCTTGTTTAAATAAACTATGCCATTTGTACACCATGGTTTTTCCTGGACAAGAGTCGCCGTAAACCAATGACATCTCATTCATTATGGTCGCGACTGATTTTCCTTGCCTGGTAAGGAACTTTATAACGGTACGATATTCGATTGTTTCCATATTTCACTTTTCACTCCTGATTATATTACTTGGTTGACGATAGCTCAAAGACTAACTGTCTAACTACTGTGGTCTTTCTTTTCTCCCCTAGGGCTGAACCAAAGGTTCTTAAGCCCTTTTTTCATCCTGTAAGCTCGAAAGGGCCGAAAAAGTGAGTTCCTACGATCTCTTTATCCTATTGGGATGGAGTGTGTACGATGAATTTACTCTTCATAGGTCTTGATGGTCGTCCATCGCCAAGGCTCTTCGAATTTGAACCAATGGGGGAGGTCGGTCTGGGTCGAGATTTGCTAATTCGCTGATCAGAGGATTTCCCGAGCGCTGTATCCTTTCTTGAGTGTTTCTCGCAATAGTGATGGTGAATTGCTTAAGTGAGGGGACATCTAAATCTGCCCTTAGTTGTTGATTCCTCACATACCAAGGGGCGCCGGTGATCAGTCTGAGGATCCTATTTTGTAGGGTCTCTAGTTTTATATAATGTGTCCTCGCCAGACTCGACCATGCCAGAGCAGCATAGGTAATTATGGGTCGAAGAAACGTGTAATAGATAAGGACTTTAATCCTCAGCGATAGGGAACTTTTAGGGCATAGTAGAGGATAAAGATAATTCCTCGCCGCATTGAATTTTTCAATGGCTTTGTTAACATGGAGTCGCATTGTCAGACGTGAGTCCAGGAGGAGCCTGAAATCATTTATGAAGACGTGTTCAGATGGAGGGCGCAGTCTATTCGTGAAACGAACTGCCACTGTTTTTGATTCGTTGATTTTCAGTCTCCACTTGGAAGCCCATGCCAAGATATCGTCGATAGAGTGCTGAAGTCTGTTGCATAACTGGAGTTCATCCCTACTGGAAGTGGAACTGTCTAATAACAATGAAACTTCGTATTTATACTAATTATGAGTCGCTGCACAGGCCACGCCCCCAATGCGCCTAATCACCCCCCTACAACCCGCTCATTCCACGAATATAAAAACGCTCCCTCGTATGTACATATATGGTTTACGGAAATTCGACCATATTCTTCTTAAATTGAAAAGTGCTCTTATCATAAAATACTTTCATTGAAAACACCTCCATATCTTTATTGCAAGATTCGTTATAGAACTGATGTTCACAATTTGCTAACCAGGTTTCGGGGCAAGTTATCTCCGCCACCCCACAAGTCATGCTTATACCAGTCATCATTTACTTACCAAATATATGCTTGTTGTAATAGCTTACCTTAATATATTGTTGTATCAGGATATTTAAATTTGTTTAAAAGTAATTTGCGAAAACTTCTCTTTGCTGAGCAGGGATGTGGTTGATGCTAACCTATCAGAATTCTTTCTTCTTAGTTACTTACTTTCTTTTCTGTTGTGTTTATATATATTTTTTACATGTATGTATATGTGTTTTAGCGTAATAAAGACTATTATTATAATTAATTAAAAATTAATGTATTGCAATAAAAACTTGTTTTCGCTAAAAATACTCTTTCGTTATGTATGTATATTATATATTTGAATAATATTGTTGCTGTGATTTCATATGGATCTGGTGTAGTATAAATATTTATATGAACTTAAAAAATCTGGCTGATAGGACCGCAATATTTTCATACGTATGTAGCAGCCGATGCTTTAAGATTTTGCTTAATAGCCTACATGATGTAGAAAGAAAGTGTTGATTGCCCTAATCATTTATTCATAAATTAATTCCAAAATTAATAGAAGAGATTCAATCAAATGTACACAATTTAAACCCTAAATCACAATGATCAAGTCCTTTCGGCAACATTTTATGAAGAAATACTTGTTATAATAATGTTGACATCGATTTTTGAACATTCTTGTATAGAGACAATTTTGGACAGATCGTTAAGATTTGAGTAATGTATAAGTATCAGGAAGGCTTGATAACCACAAAGATATCAAAGACCGGCCATGAAAACACATTTACACACACAATCTACACTGCAAG
Organism: Holotrichia oblita; assembly: GCA_023690525.1. Taxonomy (NCBI): domain Eukaryota; kingdom Metazoa; phylum Arthropoda; class Insecta; order Coleoptera; family Scarabaeidae; genus Holotrichia; species Holotrichia oblita. The sequence continues at coordinate 14,047,310 of CM043017.1, forward strand.
GCGTAAGGTGGTAGTCTTGACAAACTGTACTGCTTAGCAAGTCACTGCAGCTGTGCTCAAAAGAAAAAAAAAGCAAACGTATAACGATAATGCACAGTTGTGATGGTTACAAAAGTATTGTTAAAATGAAGCTTCAGTGACAACTACTCGCGTAGTTGACATTCTTCCTTTACATATTATTGTCCGATTTGAATGTCGAATTGTCAGAGAGAATTCAGATGCAAAACTATCTACTCTTCCACCAATAAAATTAAAGACACCTAATCTACTACTATGATTTTCCTGGATGACGTATTAATATTGTTTAGTTCGTTTGTGTTTATACTGTGTGTACATAATGTATTTAAGTCCGCAGGAGTTTGAAAATGGAATTAAATAAAGCGATAACTTTGTGCTATGGAACAACTCGAACACAAGCTACTACAATAATTGCTATATTTTTCAAACAGACACCAACCACAACATTTAGCTACGTTTTCTACCTCATAATGGCAAGCCAGGATTCCCCTAATTCTGTTCTACTACGAGAATAAGTCAAATAAAGCATTTTCACGAACTTCTATACTCGTCAACGGATAAGATCAAATAGAACAAATTTATTCTTACTTGATGTACTGGCACACCTGCTAAACGATCTAATACGATGAACCGCAAAAGAGACATTAAAGTTTCTATTTGTTATAAAATTCCAGATGGTGAAAGACAACGAGGTAATCGCGTGGGTGATAAATACATTGACTATAAAAATAAGATAAAAAGTTTATAGAGACGCTCAATTGTGTAGTCCCACTACTGCAGAGCCAAAACAACTGCGGGTTTACATTTACCATGTGAACTTTTAAATTTAAAGAAATTGTATTCAAGGTATGACTCAAGGGACTATGAAAACTTGCACGAAAATCTAAGATAAATCTAAAGCGTGTTTTACGCTACTATAGCCTACAGAACCGCACATTTCATTAGATTAAAAAAAAATTAGCCTTACCTAAACTATCAAGCTAAGCATGATATTTTAGCCAGCAGCTAAATTATTATCATTTTGCAATGGCAGTTAGTGGTAGATCTAAAGGAAAATTAGATTCTTCCCATGTCATTTCATGCCTGGGGTTAGAATCGGATGCACTAAAAGATTCATCATTTCCTAAAAAAAATTCGATTTCGTAAAACTACTAAAATCGTACGAGGGCTATTTTTTTAACCACCGATGGGCTATAAAGAAAAGGATATTTCCCTACATAATCACCTTGATGATTGAGGCATTTGTCATATCTGTAAACAAGCTTTGCAATACCCTCTTCATAAAATGTTGCCGCCAATAATTGGAAGTGTGTTGTGACGGTTTCTTTGAGGTCCACGTCAGTTTGGAAGCGCTACCCCCCAAGCCACTGCTTCAGTTCTGGGAAAAGATGAAAGTCACTCGGCTCTATGTCGAGACTATATGATGAGTGTTCGAAAATGTCCCATTGAAATTGCTGAAGGAACCGTTGGATTACACGAGAGCTGTGAGGACGGGCATTGTCGAGAATCAGAATTGCAGAAGTCAGCATGCCTCTTCGTTTGTTTTGAATAGCTCTCCGTAAGCGTCGCAATATGAGTGTCCATTAATTGTTTTTCCAGGCCGTATAAATTCCACAAGCAACACACCTTTTTGGTCCCAAAAGAAAACAGTTGCCATAACCTTGTGGTTGTTGAAGCTTGGTTTGAATTTTGTGGGACTCTTTGGAAAATTAGTGTGCATCCATTGTTATGATTGTCGTTTCGTTTCGAGCGTGTCATATTGAACCCATGTCTTATCACCTGTCACCTGTCATGGATTTCAAAAAAATCTTCTCCATTAGTATTGTAGCAGTCAAGCAACTCCAACGCTGCAACTATTCGGCGAGTTTTGTTGTTTTTTCGATTTACCTTACCGGCTGATCAAGTCGTTGAACAATGTCGTCTGTAGCGACAGACTTGCATCCTTGACTTCCTTCATCATGCACATCAGTTCAGCCATCTTCAAACTTTCGACACCATTCACGAACAACGCTATATAGCTACAGTCATGTTTACGTGACTGCAACTCAACAAGAAATGGCGTTTTGGACTAGCAAATGACAGAGCATCTGGAGGAGGATCTGCGAAGTCGTCTACTACGCACACCAACCATCTGCTGCATGCCTGACCATCATACTGTGCGATCAGAGATTGAAAAAAAATAGCCCTTGTACATTTATTTGCAGATGACTGTGAAGGCTAAAACAAAAGTGTTACTATGATTGATCTCTTTTGTCTTGGCTGCTTCAAAAAATGCGCCAAAAATGATTGGAACTAAACTAAGAATTCATTTTTCCTATGGCAGGCCACTTCTTCATGCCCCCCAAATCGAGGTTTTGGTGTAATAGAAGATTAAATATAAAATTATGTTACAATTCAGAAGACTGGAACATTTTTAAAAAGCCCATTTAGCAATTTCCAGTTTAGTAGCATTTCCAGTTTAATAAAATGAAGCGATTTATCTTCAATAAAAGTCGTTTGCACGGGGAACTCCACTACTTCGCAGATGTTGGAATGTCAAAAGGAATAGGTATGCAAAAAAATTATGAAAATTTCACTTCTTCCACCAAAATCTCTTAGGTATGGAAGGCAACTTAAGGGAGACAAATGCTCAATTAATAAACTATTAGTTACACATTTTGGGGAGAATTGGCAATGTTACATAGTAACAAAGAAGAAATCTAGAATAATATATTTTTTTAATATTCGACATTACAAGTTACTATTATGTTATGTTCTTTATTTTGTTTTAATGCAGCTTCTTACTAATAAGTCCGTGTTTGAAAAAAACATCGCGCTTTTGAAACATTACAGATGAACTCATCCTATGCTATTGAATGTATTTTATCCACGCGAAGAACAAAAGTATAAAAGGTCCATTGTCTAAAATCGATGGAAATATTTTTTATGAAATCCTCGTAAATTTTTCAAACGGATAAGCCTTTCCCTTACGGCGAAAGATCGTTGTAAATCAATTTTTGACGTCCGAGCATGTTTATTGTGAAAAATCCTGCCCATGCGAGCTGGTTTAATTATATCAGCAGCTGAAATATGTTATACGTATAGAGACAGTTCAGGCAACATATTATTTTTCGGCAATATAAAAACCCCCAAATCCGTGCCGTCCAAGCCGTAGAAAAAATATCCTATAGGCGCCCGCTATATTGTTTAGAGTGGATGTTTATTGGGGAGCGAGTGTGTAGGGGGATATTTCCCGGATTCTAACTTATCGATTATGGAAAAATGAGAGAATACGTTAACGGGATGAGATGTAAAAAAACGGATCGCAACAATTAAATTTGCTCATCGAGGTAATAAAATTTGTTGAAATATTAATTTGACCGCTGTACGAGTAAAGGACGTCAATAAATGTAGTTTTGTGTAGATGGAAATGGGTCAGAACGCTTCAGTTGTTTTATATTTAGTTTGCAACAAGTCTAATGTCACTAAAAACGCTTTTAATATTTTTTGATGAAACAATTAAATGAATAAAATGTAGGCAAACTTGAACTACGGCAATATAAACATTTTAAATTGTGATCAGAATGCTTTAATAACAGTAAATACTGAAGCGGCAGAGAGTGAAACAATAGCAATAACGAACAATAAAATGGACGCTCTGATCGATTTTGTTGACGAAATGATACAGAATTTGAAGAAGAATGGCACATGTTGGCATGGTAGAGAAGAAATAAACTGGTTCAACCCATAACATCTTTCTGCTTTACCAGAATAAAATTAAAACCAGATCAGCAAGATCAAAGTTATGTTCAATTAAAGATGTTCTTGGTCTGAAACAGGAAGTCCTGCTACCATGGGCTTTACAAGATTTTCATTTTCATCTGGTGAATACGGTGCTTTTTCGAGTTAGTTGAAGGTTTTGGTCAAAAATTCGCTCACAATGGTAGCTTTGTGAGATGGTGCATTATCGTGGTGCAACATCCAAGATTTGTCTCTCCACAAATATGCCCTCTTTTGAAGAATACTTTCTCGAAAACGCTTCATAACGCCTAAGTAGTATTCCTTATACAGTGTTTGACCTTGCGAAAGGAATTCAAAGTGAACCACACCACGATAATCGAAGAAAACTGTGAGATTTGACCTTAATTTTTGATCGACTTTGTCTTGGTTGTTTCAATTTCGGCTTGTTTAGCGTTATTTAGATGATTGTTGACTTGTTTGCATGTCGTAAACCTAGACCCATGTCTCATCACCAGTTATGATGCGTTGCATGAATGTAGAGTCACTGGCGACTCGAGAAAGCATGTCCTCAGCAACCGCTTTTCGATGTTGTTTTTGCAAAAAAATTCCAGCCTTGCTGCGACGATTTTCAAGCACCAATTCCTTAACTTTAACGATATTTGCCTTAGTCACAGCCGCTTTCTAGGCAAATCATTAACGTCTTGATGACCACTTTTGAATGCTTTGTACCATTACCATACACTTGTGTTTTCGATAGAACTGAGTCACCGTAGGTTTCACCCAACATTTCCAACGATTTCGCACACGAAATTCCATTGGAAACACAAAATTTAATGCAAACTCTTTGCTCAACAAAATTATTCATTATAACAATCGAACAACGCACTTGAGGTGAGCCAGCACAATCAGCACAAACTAATTATAGACATAACCTCAAATTTGGCTTCATTATGTCTTACAGTGGTATCTACTTAGTGGCAAAAAGAAGTTTCACAATAAGCTTACGCGGACATTTTATGAGAAATTTCGACTAGACATTTGACAGACTGTATATGACTAATAAACCAGGGAAAAATATGGTATTAAGGTGCAAATATATATAACTGGTACTGATGAGTGCTACTGGTGAAAGAAGTAGGTAAGAAAAACCTCACCTATAAGGTCCAATAAAGTATATTAATTACTAACAGTTTGTATTTATTAGAAAAACACTCTAGCTTCTGAGGACCCCACAATAGTATTTGCACAACTAGGCACCCACCACACATCAAAAAGAAAATAACAAAAAATGGGCAAAAATTGTGATGAAGTGAAAAGTAAAGGTAATACTAATAGATAGTTATTTCGGTGATAGAAACTTGATAGTTAACTATATGTGCTTAAGGTCACTATAGGGGTACCACAGGGATCAGTGCTGGGTCCTCCCAAATATCGAGATTCTAGTAGCTGAAGCTGATAGGTAAACTTTACTAAACATTCCAGTACAAAAAAAACTTCACACAAAGAAGATAGACCAGATTAACAGATTTCAACATCCAAATGTTATGTCAAGCTTTGTTTCGCTGTTAAGCTAACTTTTTTTTGTTTGGAGTTTATAATGGACTAATAAAGGAATATGTATAAATGAAAGATGTGGACTAGAAGACATGGCGAAATTAGTTACCATTTAACGTATTCCTTAAGATGCAATGTTCGCTTTAGGAATTATTTGTGGAAAAACACACTAACAAGCAACCAGGACCGAATTTACTGTCGACGAAACAACACCAATGCCGACCAATTGCAGATTTTGAAACAGGACTAGATCTTAAACTATCACTTTATAACTTTATTCTAACTAAATTTTTCTCAAAGCTTGTGTGTGTTTTATGTTTAGAATGTGCATTAATAACACAGGCCAACAAAATAAAAATAAAAATTTGGTGTCTGAGATCTAAGAACTGATTTTAGGTATACTGAATGCGCTGATTCTAAAACTGGCAGCAAATTTTTTCTATAAGCTCTAGTTTTTGAGATAGATACTAATTGAATTTAGTTCAAATAAAAGACAAAAATAAATAAATCAACGTCTCTTTAAAATTCTAAATAGAAATTTGGTACTTGAAACTAGGATCTAATCAGCCAAATATACCTGAAATTATCCGTCAACAAATATTCCTAGAACTGGTTAACCGGCATTACTTTTATTAGCTATTTTATACTTGGAATTCCCTATGATCCGATCTCCCCATACCTGCTCAACTCCGACTAATTGGTTTTGAAAACATAGTACCTGTTGTCTACCTTTATCCTTCTCGACTAGTATATTGTGTAGTTTTGGCAAATAAAGTTGTCGTAATTTTGTATATATTTTCATCGTTTTCTAGTGTTAAAACGAAAACAATGGCATCCACAGGAAGGTGTAGCTGTGTAAACCATCCAGATGTTTTTTGTTATGTATGTGGCGAATACACTGTGAAAGAAAGTAGAAAAACTATTTCTGAATTTGTGTAAAAGTCTTATCTTGCCTATTTTGGCGTTCATTTAGAAGATCAAGATAAATCTTGGGCTCCACATGTGGTGTGTAAAACATGTGTTGAACATTTGCGACAGTGGACAATTGGAAACAGAAAGTGCCTGAAATTTGGTGTACCAATGGTTTGGAGGGAACCACGTAACCATTATGATGACTGCTATTTTTGTCGCGTTAATATTAAAGGCATAAATAGGAACAATCGACATAAATGGACATATCCTGATCTAGGTTCTGCAAGAAAACCTGTACCGCACTCTAATGAAATACCCATTCCAACCTTCAGCAGGCTCCCTGATATCCCGGAAGATGATACATATACATCAACGTCTGATGAAGTTCAAAGAATGCAATCGGAACACGACAGTGAATTTGAAGCACATTTAACAACTCCTCAGTGTTTTAATCAACAAGAACTGAACGATCTCATGAGAGACCTAATCCTCTCGAAGAAGTGTGCTGAATTACTGGCATCCAGATTAAAAGAAACGAACCTTCTTTATCCAGGCACTAATGTTACATTTTATCGTAAGAGAGAAAAGGATCTGCTGCCTTTTTTCACTCAGGAAAATCAACTGATATTCTGTAACGATATAAAAGGACTCTTAGAAAAAAATGGATTTGCCATATTATACTTCAGACGATTGGCGCCTTTTCATTGACAGTTCAAAACGTAGTCCTTTTACATAACGGTAACAAATATGCCTCAATTCCTATTAGACATTCTACTACCATGAAAGAGGAGTATAAAACAATAGCACAAGTTTTGAATCAAATTAAATACGAAGAACATCAGTGTACAGCAAATACGAAATACCCCTGTTTTGTATGTCTTTGGGACTGCAGAGCTAAAGATCAGCACTGGGTTAAGAGAAATTGGCCTTTAGGAGATACTATGGTTCAAGGAAAGCAAAACGTAGTGAACGAACCTTTGGTTACGACAGAAAAAATCTTACTACCACCCTTGCATGTTCAGTTGGGGCTTATGAAGCAGTTTGTGAAAGCGTTAGATCGTAGTTTTGAATCAAATTAAATACGAAGAACATCAGTGTACAGCAAATACGAAATACCCCTGTTTTGTATGTCTTTGGGACTGCAGAGCTAAAGATCAGCACTGGGTTAAGAGAAATTGGCCTTTAGGAGATACTATGGTTCAAGGAAAGCAAAACGTAGTGAACGAACCTTTGGTTACGACAGAAAAAATCTTACTACCACCCTTGCATGTTCAGTTGGGGCTTATGAAGCAGTTTGTGAAAGCGTTAGATCGTAGTTTTGAATCAAATTAAATACGAAGAACATCAGTGTACAGCAAATACGAAATACCCCTGTTTTGTATGTCTTTGGGACTGCAGAGCTAAAGATCAGCACTGGGTTAAGAGAAATTGGCCTTTAGGAGATACTATGGTTCAAGAAAAGCAAAACGTAGTGAACGAACCTTTGGTTACGAGAGAAAAAATCTTACTACCACCCTTGCATGTCAAGTTGGAGCTTATGAAGCAGTTTGTGAAAGCGTTAGATCGAGATGGAAATTGTTTTGGGTACTTGTCACGTAAGTTTCCTGGGATTAGCATGGAAAAACTAAAAGCTGGTATATTTGATGGTCCTCAAATAAGGCAACTTATTAAAGATTCACAGTTCACTACATCAATGAATGAGACTGAATCTAACGCTTGGGATCCATTTGTTCAAGTAGTTCAAAATTTTCTTGGAAATCACAAAGCAGACAATTACATAGAATTAGTGGAAACTATGCTTTCAAATTTTCATATTCTCGGTTGTAACATGAGTATAAAAGTTCATTACCTCTACAGCCACCTAGATCGCTTCCAGAAAATCCAGAAAATTTAGGTGACTATAGTGAAAAACAGGGAGAAAGATTCCATCAGGATATTAAAACTATGCAAGATCGATATTAAGGACGATGGTATAGCAACATGATGGCCGACTACTGTTGGAGCCTTCAGCGAGACTGTACCACGAAAGTGGTTGCTGGACCCCATAGGGGCACCAGCTGCCGACCGACCGTTAGGTATGCGGCAAAAACAGGGAAAGTGCACACACTCCTCAGGACAAAGAGGCACGAAACCAGTTGCCCGCACGAGACCGACACCTCTCAGAGAGGCCCGGCGAACCGGTGGGCTCCTCTCTCCCGTGCTACCCATGTTAGACAAGTTTTCTTGTCAACGTTGGACGGGTCACCGTTGGAGACGCTTTAGCGAACTCCTACCTCACATCTAATCCCACGGGGCCTAGGCCTCCTTGCGGATGGCTACTATCGGCCAAGCGTGGGAAACGGAATCTGGCCGTGAGGTACAACCAGCCCGCCCGTGAATTAAGCCTGAACTACGGGGACGGCCGGGCAAAAGCCCTACCCCAAAATGCCAACCGCGCCAACCCTTTCGCCCCTCCGGCGATCAAGTATCCGCGGCAGCTACAGTGAAACCGTAGGGTCCCAGAGTCACCGAGTTGTTTTAGGATGAAACCAAAGGTTTCCCCAACCAGACAACCAGCGGTCGGACTACTCCTCGGCGAACCGACTTTTATCCTCCCCTACTATCTTCGCCAAATTCTCTCGCCACGCCCGTTTCCCTGAGTGTGGCCACCAAGGATGGGGTAGTGCAGCTGCAGAGTTCTCTAGGTAAGCGCCGTAGGGTGCCTCACTTACCCACCGTATATTCCGACGGTTAGCGGCCGGACTGCCGGAGCGTATGCCCATGCTTACGCCCAAGAATCCTCCCCTATATACGAAGTCTACTCCCGCCACGCCCGTTGCCCTGAAACTATGAAATCAGGGATAGGGTAGTGCAGCCGCAGAGTTTTAAGGGTCGACGCTATAGGGTGAACGCCGACCCGGGCGAGACTGTACCAGTAAACTCCATGCTAGAAAGTCGTATAAACGAAAATTTGTCGGTGATTCTCCACCCAAAAATTACCAAGGAACAGATAAAAAATCGCCGGCACCAAAATGTGTGTTGGCCTGTGTAATTATTAAAAAAGATGTTAATATGTTTTGTTTCTGGTAATTCTAGTATTATTACAAACAACACAATTTTTCTAATATTATTCATTTCATCATCGACATCTAGTCACCAAAAATAAGCAACGGCGTAGTCTTCATTTTAACAGTACTCAAATGTCCAAAATAAAGATGGCAACAATTAAATTTCATTTACTGTTTTTTGCTCAGCTAATCGTTTTGGCAATTAAAGAATAATCATTAAAAATTGAATTTATTAAGATTACTCTAGGCAACTTTTAAAGAAATTCTTGCTATAAAATCAGCTTGACCAGCTTTGATTGTTGTGGCTTTCCACTGAATGTCCAATTGGTATCCTGTTAACTCTATGACATACCTTTGCATATGTCTTAGCAGTAGTCAAAGATATTCCGTTTTTCGAACCAAAATACCAACCATTATAGCCACAGCTTACTTTGGAATTTGATTACATAATCTTCCATAACCTACAATTGCTTTCTGAACCGTTTTAGTTGGACATGCAATCTATTATAGACTATTATAATTAACTTGCAAATATCAAACCATTCCAATCGAGTCACCATTGCATTAATATAATAACCATTTTATTTCAATTATATTCACTAAATTTCCAATTAGAAAATAATACATTAAAATGAGAAGATGAACATTCGAAATTAAACAAAAAAATCATTAAAGTTATACGATAGATACGAGTCGAGCCTGTGGAGACCGTTTAACCCATCATAGAACTTTAAAGCGTTTTAAACTTGATTCCGCCAAGGACCCAAGAGAAGACACAACAAAGAAATTAACCAAAAAATATATTACCCGCATAATACTCTTCCAACCTGCTTTGTCTTAACGGCTCGTTAACTTTAAGTAGTTTTCCTTTCCAATGTGCTAATAATTCGTCTTTAACTTTCGAAAGTACGCGATTCCGAGGTCGTTTAGGCTGTAATATTGTCGCCTTAAACGGGTAGAGATACCAGGAAGGGTTCTTTTAAACTTGAAGGAATTGCTATAAGAGAGATTAGATGTTTTTTCAGTGACATAATTTCGACGTATAATAACTGACTATTATTACAATTTCGTTTGTAATTTGTGTAGCTAAAACTCCGCCAATTTTAGTTTTGCATTCCATTATTTAAAGTCCGAATTATTTTTTATGATATGTGGGATACTACAACTTTATTTAACATCAACATTTATCAAAATATTCATGGAGATTGGTTCAAAATGGCTTCGGAATAAAGTAGATGGCTATAATGCTGACACAGTTTCAGAATCTTTTAAATCTGAACAGATATGAAGATTGTTATTTAACAATTGAAAAATTTATTGCTTTATGGAGAATTTTTACATTATCAAAAAATTATCAAAATATGCAAACTCCGCTAATGGACATCTATTTAAACATGATCAGTCATCGAAGGTTACTTCACTCATCTAGGAAATGATAACTGATGATCAAAGTATGTTTGAGAGCTAGATACTCATCGGATGTTAACCAATAAAAAATTGATCTTATTAGCTTACAGCAGACACTAACCGAACCACTTATGAAATACAAATTGAGAAATTATCTAAACGTTTTTGCGGTGTTTCGGTCAAAAGAGCAGCCCTCCTCATTAATCGCGACGACAAAAAACGGGTTGTTATGTTACAATTTCCATAGTTACCCACTTTAGAGGTGATCCCCTACAGCTCGTATCTTCCTAAAAGGAATACACGGCAATCTCCAATAATAAAGCCTGTCCCATCAAGTCGCAAATGCAATAATACGCACAAGTGTAAATTCAGTCGGTCCCAAGTCGATGTCAGGAAGCCGTGTGAAAACGGTAAGAGAACAACTGAGGCTGTCGAGGGTGGCGAGGTAATCGAAAAAAAAAAAAGAAAACCGGGCGATAACGTATGTGTCATCCCTGCGATCTCGCGTATAATTGGATTTCTGTCTCCTCTTCACGGATAAAGTTAGGTGTGGATATTGGAAAGACGTTTGTCTTTCGGAAAAAGTAAAAAGTATATAGGGGTACAGCATCAGCTTCGAATAAGTATGCATATAAAAAGGACGTTATTTACATTTCGATTTTTAAGGGGACCTGCGTGTTTGAGTGGAGGACGGATACGCAAATATAGCTTTTGATGTCCAATTTAAAAATGGATGTAGGTGGATAAGTAGAAAGATTCATTTTGTTTTATTTCAGAAAAGATTTCGTTGATTATTTTTAAATAAAAGCAAACATGTTATATATGTACATATGTTATCAATTTGATTTTCAGGATGTTAAACAATTAAGGCTAATCTTCTTGTTCGCTTTAGTGACCAGATGTCCAGATGATTTCAGTTTTTTAGGTTTTGTTACGAAATTTGGATAAATCTCGGAGAAGAACTGAAGAACTTCTGGAGCAATACTACTCTAAAACGTCTGCCCAGTAATGCCATAGCGTTCGACTCAGTATGGTATGATGGTTTACAAATCGACGAAAGAGTTGGTGTTCTCCATGGCTCTTTACTAAGGACCGAACCTTTCATTTTTTTATGCAAGTGACATTCCACGCTCTCCAAACACCAGACTGACGATCTAGGCATATCATATCGCTATCTATACCTCCTCGAGTAATGACGCCTTGATCCCCAGACGGCTCCATCGCTTAGTCGATGATGTCTTTGAGTGGACACCTATGTAGAGGCTCAGCATGAATACCTCCAAGTGTAAGGCTCCACCCCTGCTGTCATCGTTAAGGAGGGTGACAGATTTGAGTGGTAGCCCAGTGTCAAATACCTAGGCCTGAAATTGGACACCAAACTCAGCTTTTCACCTCCCTTGCCTCCGAAGTTCCTGCGGGCAAGGGCTGTCCTGAGTCCCCTATTATGTTGGAAAAGTTCCCTGAGCCTTGAAATTAAAATTCTGATTTATACCTCCTTCCTTCGACCGATTCTTACTTACGATGTTTTGACCTGGTCCAGCTCCTCTGTTGTGTTGTTAATTGTTTCCTATGAACTTTTTGATCTTATTTTTGGGGCAGTTCGAATGATTTTCTAGGATTTTATTTACCGCAAGAAAACACTTAAATCTATAATCAGTGTGTACTTATTTAGCAATGAACCTCCACTTACACTTACACTAATACTTTATAATTGAATTTGATAATTATAGGAGGATTTTAATTGAGTAACTTGAGGCTGACTGCCCTGCATACTGAATAATTCGAAACCGGTTGTCTTGTCTGCATTTTTGTGTGACCAACCATCTGTTGTGATAATAAAGCTGGGGAGAGAGGGTAATTACTTATCGTTACAAGTTTTTAAATGCAATGAAAACATCTCGAAATATGGGAAAACCCAATAAGTGGTTGACACATTGAACGAACAGAAAAATAATAATAAAGACAATAGCATAATAAATACCAAAAATTTAGGATGCAAAGAAGTGAATGATAACTGCAATAATTAAGAATTTTACAAAGGAATTATCGTGTAGAGCTAGTTAACTTTATAACAGTAGGGATGAATAGCAAATATAAATACAGTAGAATTAAAAAGTTTGGGATTGGAAGGTGACATTATCTTTGAATTGATGCTGTAGTGCTGGTCAGAGGAACGCTATAGAGGGCGTGGCGATCGGAGAATCTGTTCATCCAGCATTTAGGGGAGCTGAACCCCGCTAAACAACCACCCCGTGTTAGGGGAAGACACGTCCTCAAAACCGATATCTAGAATTTGGTCCAAAACTAGCTATCTCAATCTCAGGCCAGAAAGATCACCTCATAAAGCGACAAAAAGGCTAAAGGACCTTGTGTCCAGCATTAGCAAAAAGACGAACCCTTAAGACGTATTGTTTTGTTTGATCTATATATGCGGAGTTGCAGTCGCCACACAAAAGCTCATAAATTACATTGATCCATTTCGAATCCTTTCAGAATAGGAAATGATCAATTATCGAAAATCATCGTTAAAAATTCGACAATTATTGTTTATAATCTTTATGTCTAACACAATTTAGAAACCCAGAAGCTTCAGAATGAATCAATATCAACAACAAAAGCTCAATTTATAGCTGAGAATTAAAATTTTGACCAAAATAATCAGAAACAGTGTGAACCAAATTATTTGATATTCTAAAGAAAATACTTGTTAGTCGATATTTGAGCGTTTCGTTCACCAAATCATATTCCTCTCTACATTCTTGAATAAAACCTCCTCAATCTCACGATAAATGACATTTTTTTAATAAAGTAAAAAATGTCACCTTCGTTTTGTAAAATTTCATTTCTCCATCTCTCCTCGCATCACGGTTAGCGATCGAACGTATCAGGAATTCGCTGGAAATCTTACGCGATTTATTCAAAATGCAATTAGGATCGCATCAAACGACGGCGTTCCGATACAATAACTCAATTCCTAGCAACGGAATCGAGCTGAAACTCGAACGCGAGAGGGCATATCTAATAACCCGCTATTACTTTTCAATACGACATCGTATGGTTCGATTTGCGAGTCGTGCCACCGCCGCGGCGGCCGAGCTCTCTAAATTCAATTTGGGCCACTCGTGCGGTAATTGAAAGTTATCGTTTGCTGTAAATGCTGGGCGATGTTGCAATCGCATTTTATGCACGAAGAGGAGAACTACCAATAGCAACAGTAACATGCAACCGATGATGATGAGAACTACTACCGGTAACGGTACAACTACCCGCATACGACATTTATACGACTTATTAGTATTAGTAACAGTTATTACTACTCGCGGTAGCGTTATTAATGTAAGGGATGTGGAGCGTAAGTTGATGCTGGGGCCCGGTTGCTACAGAATTTGGCCCCGTTTTGACTAACCGCCAACCGCACGTGATACTATAAGTTTAGGATTATGGGTAAAGACTCCCTCCGACATATATGCAGATGCTTTACGTGTACCGCGTTACCTAAGTAATGGAGTGATTTAATCTTCGCTTTGTTAATGACTCAAGATGTGACGCATAATCTGAGGCTGATCTGACGCCTGAATTTGGTGGTTTAACACTAAATAATTATCCGTTTGCCAATTTCTTTGAAAATTGGAGGATTTTCCTAAATTATTTAACTAACACTTTCAGTTAAATCGCTAAAAAGTGGTATCATACCATTTACTGAAAAAAAAAGAATTCCAATTTTATAATTCTCTCCACACAATTAGAAAATGGGATGCAGGGAAATTTTCTGACACATTTGATCTGTGCAATGCTAGCAAAATTACAGGAAACTATATCTGAACTGTAATTATTCTACGTATCGAGCCTCTTTGCCTATTTGGAAGCATCCGCTACATATATTTTGGGAGCCTTTTGACCATATTAATTTCTCTCATTAGTCATTTATGAAAATACGAACTTAAGAAAAATTATTTTACTAAGGGATGTAACATACAAACAAGAGACTTTGTTCGTGGAAATTATCAACATAATCATAGTGCACGTGACAAGAATGAAATAGAAATTCACCAAGAGAGCAACTTCAAAATGTTAACACATGCACAAGTTTTGAAACCAATTCTACAGCATTTAATATAACTGAAAGAAATTGCTGATTTAAAAGCCCTGAAGACAGCAGGAGCAACATCGTTTACCACCACAATTCAATGACTATGAACTAAATTTTGTTGATTATAATGTTTCACAATGTTATAAAGAAGCATTCCCTCACAAAGATAGTTTACTATGGAAAAGTACAATTGCCCAGGAGTTCAAAGTCTTTAAAGAAATAAAGCCATAGAAATATTTATCCTAGATGGACTAACTCCAATGGAGGAAGAAGCTGCCGTCTACTGCTTTAGCTACCATGTACAGTCTGTTCCAAAATTAATTTCGCTTGACGTGATGGAAGATACGTTATAACTTCTGTTGCGAAACGAATGCACTAGGTTTGACCGACATTTATTTTAGCGCGCAATTACAATATTGATATTCATCAATCAAAAACTGTGTCGAGTTATAGGGAAGATGTTTTTTTTGGGGTGACATTAATTTTGGAACAGACTGTGCCTACATTTCGAGCGATGTATGAATAATGATGACAGGCACTCTGACTATCTGAAGAAGTACAAACATTTGTATCATCTGTAAAAGTCCTTCCATTTCAGAGCAACATTTTGAAGAAAAACTAGTCAAACAGTATCATCCTCCTCTAATTAATTCAGTTGAATAAGTGAGGTCATTCGGTTTCTAATTTACATGGTCACATAATTTTGTTTGTCTCTTGCAATTAACTTGATCATATGTATTATAAAAATGATTATATTTCTTGTTTTATCCTAGCCTAGAATCCATTAATGCAATAGCAACGTTCTATTTAATCTTTTAAAGAAAATCGTAGAACGCTGTTTATAATCCACACAATTCAAACGAGTTCAGGATTATTCGGATAGGTTGAATATTAATAGAAAATTAAACTTTAAACAATGACAGATAGATGGTCTTCTCTCTCCCTTATTATAACAGTTACGAAAAAATGTTACTAAACAGAATTATCCGGTATTGAATTCAATTGATGATCAAAATCATAGCTCAGTCATAGCGATTTCCTGAGATTTTAGACTTGAACGTAGCGGTGAGTGGGGGGAGAGCGTGGGGGAGGTTATCTTGGCCACTTTTGCTATATTTACAATAATTTTCCTAAGTTCTTCACTGGATCTCTTAATGCAGAAGTAGAACACTAAACACTTTAACCCACTAAACACCAAACAAGTTTTAACTAAAACACCGACTAATAATTTTCCTGCAGAACCTAGGGCAAATACCGTCCGAAATACATCCGCCTAGCAACCCATCTTGCATTATCACCGTAATTGATTGTAATTTGATCCTTTCCGAATGCCTGTCCAGTTTTCAGTTCATCAATGGCTTCTGTGACTTCTTCCTTTATTATTGGCAGAGTTTCTTTGCAATTTGTGTTTCTTCTTCTTTATTATATACTTCATAGTCTTTAGCACGGCGCCGGCGGTCGAAGTCTCTTGGATGACCGGAATGGTATAGAAAAATTTCCTTTCATCGCCAATTTCAGTTTGGAAAACAGCCAGAAGTCGAGGAAAGCAAAACCAGGTGAATACGGAGGATGATCGATAACAATGATGCCTTTTTTGGTGAATATGGCTTTGTGCGATGGTGGATTGTCATGCAACAAAAACCAACTGCTCTCGATGCATCTGTGTGAACAATTCTGCTTTGAATATAAGGAAACAATCAGCATTGTCTTTGCTTTTCTGAAAGTGTAATTTTTTTCCCTTTGGGTCTTCTGGTGATTGCCATAGCCGAACTCTGGCGTTTCAAGGATTTCTTTGGGACATTTTTAATATATCTTTGCAATGCTGAACTCTCTAATATTTTTGGGAGTCTCTCAGAGTGTGTGACGCGAAACGCGAACAGGCATTTTGTTTGGCCAAATCTTTGGTCAAAATTCGCTAGACTGTGCCTTTCGGTATCGCACGATGAGCCTCGCAGACCCATAGCGGTCGCTTCGAAGAATTACTGTGTTCTGTTATTCACATGGCAGCTATACTGGATTTTTAGAATGTTAAATACATACTTAGAAGCTAACTATGTAGTTAGTGATGCTGATATAGGGTCAGGAATCCAAACACGCTAAATCATCTCAGTGGATTTTGGAAGTCCAAAATCCACTACTTACTATTGAAGAAAAATAAGTACAAACTTTCATTGTTATAAGATCACTAAGAGTCGTATTTATAGTTAGTGCTTGAGGTTGTGTCGATGCTTGAGCACGCGATTTTGAAAGTTACGTCAAAATCGTGTGCTCAAGCATCGGCACAAAATCTCAAGCGCAAACTATAAATATGACCTTAATACATTTTTTCTAATTGAGAAACTTCAAACTTGTCCATGTTTGACATTTAAATTTCAAACTTGTACAGAGTTGAGAGCATGGAATTTCAAACAACTATGGTATAGCAGTCCTGTCAGAACATGTATTTTACTGTCATTTGTAGCTTCAGGTTATGTAACAGTGTCATTCGTGCATATTTTTAAATGTCAATGAAAAATTAATAAATGTCGAGAGTCAATAAAACTCTATATGAAAGACATATTTACAGTAGCCAATTATTTGTGTCTAAAATTCCATGCTCTCGTCTGTACAGTCGGGAGCATGGAATTCCAGACAACTATAGTCTATTCCAAATATGAATGAAGCAGATGACCTTACAATCGGAGCACATACCACACAAGAACAAGTTTGTGATTTGGAGAAATCGCGGTAAATTTAAATTTTGTTTTTGATTGTCTGATAATTGGCCGTCCACTATGTAGAATATCATCTTTACGAACACTAATAAAACACATTTTATGTTTCTAATTGCACTTTTTTTTCGCCCAATTTGTCATATTTCGTTTGACATATCCGTTTCCTTGGTGGCGTTTCCAGTCAACTCTATATCTCCGATGGTGTCAAACAGTGTCTTTTTGATAATCCCAATTTTATTTGCTTTCTGATGAAGCCTTTGCCCACTTATTATATGCCTGTACCTTACATTTTTGAGGAACCTGTGAGAGCAACCTCAGCCATAATTACATATTCACGTATTGACGTTTATCAAAACCATAAGATGTATCAATAAGAAAATTTACGCGAAACAGTTCAAGTTCAATAAGTGAATATTATAATTCAGAACCTCTAAAAAATCATTTTATATGAAGAATCAAGATGAAATGGCTAAAGAAAACAATAAAGCCCAATAATCGCAATAAAACACAAACGACGCTCACATAATATAACCTTTTTGATGTTTCTGACATATATCCAATTTTGACAAATTCGTGCTTCTGACTGTACATACCTGTCATTTATATGCCAAGCTTGTCTCTATTTGACATTTAAATATCAAACCTGTTTTCAATTTGGTTCCAATGTTAATCCACTTGAATTTTAATATCTACTAATTTCTCATAGACCGTGATTGCTATAATATATTTTAGAAACAATAACCACTAGCAAATACTAAACCAAAAACAATATTCATTAAATTTTTGATTCATTGCTGATACTTCCATGAAATTAAGATACAATAGACAAACACCATCCATTTTTGATAAATTTAAGTGTGAACCTTAATACCTACTAAATTAAAAAAAAATCGAGTTGCACTGTATGTATTTTACTGTGCGTTAAAGAAGTTAAGGAAGTCCCATATACAGTTCGGAAGGATAACCTTCTCGCGCTTACAGAAGCACCCATCGTACACATGCCGGAGCGATTGTAGAAAAAAGGAACAGGACCATCGCTACGCTTTTACAAACGATGCCCCGACAGAGATAGAGAGAGGAGCGAGCACAACACGCAGAAGAGAGTGCGACGAGGACAGATGCTGCGAGAGGCGGGTGAACGGCATAGAAAGAGGTGAGAGCTGGAATATTCGGGTCACGAGATCGATCAAAACGCCAACCAAGATGGGAACGAACGAACGTATATATAGGACTCTGCTCCTGTTCCCGTTACCGCTCAAAACTAGTACAACTACTCTGTGCTTTATTATTACTCCGCTTGCTCTATATATCCTTCTACGAAGTGTTCGGCTGCCTGCCCTCTTCGCCTCTTCCACTTTTCTCGACTATTATATAGAAATCGGTCGTGTTGTAGTTTCTTGGTGCGGTTTTCAGCGCTTCGGAGTTTGATTTTTCCGCTACCCACGCGCTTTTCTGATCGCGATTTCTCGATGTTTCCCTGCTTTTTCTGCAAGTTTTTTTTTCTTTTTATGTATTGCTGACAATAAGCGAAATTTTATTATATTTTTCGCCGTTAAGAAAAATATTAAAGTGTCATTGTAGTATGTAATTTGATTGGAAAGATTTATTAGAAAATCTTGATTCCTTTTATTCGTGCTGCTGGAAACTGTACACTAAGATTATAAATGATTGTTGAAATGAAACCACTTTTCCACCATATTTCGCCAACATGTGAGTGTACCCCAATTACATACTGAAATTTTATTACGAAAGTGTATAAGGCTTCTTGGTAAACTTTCGACTTGAAATTGAGAGGAAACATTAATTTATCCCATCATCAGTAGCAATTACTACAAGGTTTGATTTTGATATTAATCTTAAACTAATAATAAAAGAGTTGATCATAACATAACTCCAGAAAGGTATTAATTATTTTCCGAAGATCCCAAAAGCCTTTGGAAACATCCTGATTTGAGCCAAGAAGAATTTCCTTTCCACTTCTTCACACCTTTTTTAAATATTCTAAACCAAGTTTAAATCAACTTTGGACTAAGAGACTGGTAAACCCTTCTTGTTATTCAGTGGCCCTCTTTATGTATTTTTCTACTTCACGAGGGTAGTCTAAAATATTTCCGACATCAACGTGAAGATCGCAGCACTCGTCAATAAAAGCCGGGTAATGTGGTTGCCCATCTATTGAAATTGGTAAAAAACGACCACATTTGGAGAAAAAACAAATTGTGGCACAAAGGCAATGCGCCTACTCAGCGGTTGTCATGGTGAATATCCACGTCATAGTGAATGTCTTAACCACCCTCCCAATTTACGAGATTTTACCAAAAAGAAGGTATTCTTATAATTTAACAATTATCATAAATATTTTCATACTTCAACTGCCAAAATCGGAAAAAAATTAACAGGTGTCAGAGATGTTTGACAGTTGTCTATCACAATTATCAAATGAGAAAATAATCACCCTATTTATCGTTTGACAATGGTCAGAAATACATATTTGGAGAGTTGAAACTGTCTCCAAAACAATAAGAAAATGGAACCCTATATTACAGGTGAACAGCTTTTCGAAAATTCCAACGCTTACAGGTACTAAGACTACCAAATATTACTTTTTTTAAGATTTGACAGCTGTCAAAGATATGTCAAACTATTCTGAAGCTCAGATCAGGTTTTGGATGTCTTACTAACAATGAATTGAAGAAACGTCAAATGATTTTTATAAGAGGATGGGGAGGGGGATGGTAGCCGATAATTTGGAGGTTAGTCATGCGTCCTTCATCGCGTTTTCCCTACAAATTTCAGGGAATTAGATGAAGAAAATTGTCATAAGAAGATAAAAATGGAAAATTGCTACAAAACCAGATCACAACAGTAATTGTGATGAATCGGCAGAAGGAGGGGGAGGGGAGGGGGGAAGAATTTAGTGGCGTGTCAGAATCCCAGATTTGTCACCACTGGACTTTTTCTTGTGGGATGACGTTAAAAACAACAAATACCGTGCAATTAAAATGCTTAAAGGTGAGACATGTTACACAGAGCTGTAATGAATTTTAAAGACCAACTCGGTCATTGTTTGGTAGTCAATGAAAGTCATTTTAACGATTTCCTTTGTATGTGAAGTTATTCTGTTCATTTTTATTACTTGTTAATAATGAAGCAAACAATTTTGAGAACTTTAGAAACCAGAAATCTTTCAAAGCTTTAAAGCTCTTTTTATAAAGAAGGATTTTTTATAGATGCATCATTTTACGCGAGGTAATATTTCAGTCGTGTCTCTGAAGTATCCCAGCTGCACCAAATACAACCCGGATATGTATAATCGGACCCTTATGGGTACTTACAAAGTTACATTGTCGGTGAGTTCAAATCCTACACTCGAGAAAACATATATCATCGAATCACGTCGTTGTTGCTTCTCCTGTTATGAACGAAGTCCTGGCGAATACAAATATCAAGCGAGAAAGAACGATGTGTGTCGTACTTGAGAAGAGAACCGATGGACAAGGAGATACTGGGCTACGGCAAACCCCGAAGGAAGATCAAACGCCTTACTTACCGTTCGCTGTCCCAGAGTTCCCGGTCAATATTGGCACAGGGCAAACACACAGCGGCGTGCATTATTTTGTCTTCTTGGGCACGTCTTCAACGGTGAATCCACTCTCTAGATTCCCTCCCATTCAACCCGAAGGAGGTATTTTCACGTCGTAAATAGACGGATACCTACGTAAAATGATGTGTACATTCGCTCGATCCTTTTTACTGTTTTTAAATTCGCGATTTCGTATCAAATTACAGCGAAAGACTTGCAACAACGATTTTATTTAAAACTTAATAGGGTGAAGTATCAACATAGACACAGAATTAATTTTTAATTAACCTAGTTCTGACCTAGAATAAAATCAATATCAATTAATCCAGGTCAATACCGCAGGTGACTAGAATTTCAACTAAAACACATCTGGTACCATCGATTGTTGGGGAGAAAAAAAAGTCTATTAACTAGCATGTTGCAGAAAAAAATCCAAATATTTAAGAACCGCTTTGGAAACGTGTTCGTTTCATTTCGCTTTGAAGGTCGTTCCGACTTTAACGCACGTTGTCTTGTGTACACTCTAACCTCGGTTTTAAAGTACATACATAGAGGATGCGTTTACAGGGAAATTAAAACTGAGCGCCGGTCGTAGTAAAAGTTTCTGGTATGAACACAGCCCGAAGTCATTGCATTGTAAACATCAACAATAAACTGACCCCGAACGAGTCTTGCTAATAAAAGCATGCATATGTTGTAATCTTTTTTCTAAAGGTAGGCACTATTACAGTTATATATGTAGGCTGTAACTATCTGACCTCGTTTAACTATAACATTTCTTTTATCTCTACATAATTATAGCAGCAAGTTCCTACATACAAATTTTATAACTAAATTGCGAAATTATTATGGCTAACTAGTTGAAGGAGATGAAATTGGACCTCTGCAAGGCAAATTACATTAATCAAGTATTATCTGCTCAAAAATCTGTGACAGAAACAGAATTTGCTTTAGTAAAGGTTTGTACTGATAAAACCAAAAAATTCCTGTAACAGACACTCATGGTATATTGATCTGACAAATCTGTGTACCGTGAATTTGAAGTGTGCGCCGCTAATTGCAAACGACAAGCAAACGACGAAGAACGATTTTGACGTTAGACTTTGACAATAAATATTTGAGAACGTTTATTTTCCATGGCACACTGGATAAGTATCGATGACTTAGGTGTGCAATTTTTCAAAAAATCTAATTATCTCCTAAACTATTAATTTTAGGTATAATACATGAGGCACATAAAAGATGTAGAATTGGATCACGAAGACGATTAAGTAATAAAATATGGGGGTGGAATTTGAAAAAATGAAGTTATGATTCTTCAAAATTTCGAAGAGTTAGCGTGCCATAGTAAAATAACCACGCAATGTAGACAGCCGTTCTCGGCGCTGAAATATACTCCAACATGTTGTTTACGTATATTACGAATTTTAAATTCATATACGAAAAATCGAGTGTCCTTTGATTTTTTGAATAAATGTCTGCTAGAGCAAATTTTTTTAGAAAAAATGGAATAACTACAAAACGCCCGCATCAAATCGCAAAAAGTAAAAATATTCGTAAAGTTTAAAAATAGCTGAATCCAAACGTGTAAAAATATACAGAGTGTTCCATTAAAAATAATTAAGTAGATGGCGATTTTGGGTATAACCGGAAGCGCTAGAAATCTAATAATATTTTCATTGAAGACAACATAATCGACTATATATAATTCTAAATTTTCAAATTTATATTTTGACCAGAACGTCATAAACTTCTAATGAACGGTCTCGCTGAGACACCCTGTATACAGATCTCCAACCACTTATTCACGTCATTTAACTTAAATGTTGTAATAAACTATTACACTAAAATCTCAAAAACTTTGAAGTCATTAATTGATAATGTTTGTACAAATGTACCATTCTCCACAGATTTTCAACTGCACGATATTCACTTTTCAGACCACCGACTCATAATTTTGAGGGAAATTATGAAAACTCCGTCTCAGTCCAACGTCATTTCACATAGGAGAAAATACAATCATAGGAATAAAATCATATTCCTTGAGCATATTCAAAATGAAGCCTGGACCGAAGTATTTGAGGGCAATACTATTACAATATATCTTTTCCTACTAAATATGTCAGATCAAAACCAAGCTCCAAAACTTGGGTCTCACCAGCAGTAATTGAATCTAGCTCTAAACTGAAAGATCTATAAGCAAAAAAAAATATCCATTCGACGTTGGCAAACACAACTAGGAAAAGCTACTACAATGCAATTATATCAGGATCTTGCAACAAAACCAAAACTACATGGGACATAATCGCCAATTTAACCAGTAAAACTAAAATGCCCACATATATTTCCATGGTTGACGTAGGTGATAACGTGCTAACTAGTCCTGAAGAAATTAGCGACGCATTTAATTCCTTCTTTCAAAGACTACCACACCGGTTAAATGAGAACATCACAAATATTCCAATCATGGAGACCCATATTGACTACAACACAAAATCTATTTTTCTATTCCCCTTTACAGAAGCTGAGATGCTAAGTGTTATCAATAAAACGAACAGCAAGAGTTCTCCTGGGCCAGACAATATATCTTCAAACATTTTGAAAGAAAGAAATGATTTCCCCGATAACACACCTGGTGAACTTCTCCTTCGAGGAAGGTATTTTTCCATCCTCCTTTAAGACCTCAGCTATGCTAGAACGTCTAGAATCATTTCTTGATAAGCATTCCATCCTCTCAAATAATCAACATGGGTTCAGATCCGGTAAGTTGACAATAACAGCCATTATAGATATACAAAATAACAACTTGAACTACGAAAGCCTATTGATAGGAGAAGGTATTGGGGGTAAAATTAAATGTATAAATTTTAGTATTGTCAACTGTTTGTATGACAGGAATGTCATTGGTTATGTCAAATACTATGACAAATTATAAAACCACTTTATAATTTGCACTTTTTCTTTAATTGTGTATTCTATTAGGATAAAGTTTGATGGTTCGGTAAAATATTTGACATAACCACTGACATTCCTGTCATATAAAAAGTTGACAATAGTAACATGGATACATTTAATTTTAACTCCCACCACCCTCTCCTATCAATAGGCTTTCATAATTCAAGTTGTTAGCATTTAACGTATCAAAAAAAAACATAATTGGTGTAGGCTATGAAAATGCTTTTGATGGAAGACCAATAATGACATTTATTATTTGACATTTTATTGTAACCAAATTTATAACCTCAAATTAAATGTCAAGGAATAAATGTCATTATGTGAAAGTGGCTAAAGTAACAATCCATTCACATAGCCTACCTAAACGATTTTTTTTGATGTGTCTATATATACCAACATAATGACAAACTGGAAGAAAAACAGGTTTTAGTTGGTGCTTTCTTGACCTCAAAGTCTTCGATTGCGTGCAACACGATTTCCTAGTAAAAATTTGATCGGAATTAGAAAAGCAAACAAATCGTTCGCTTCAACAAAAAAAAATATATCAATCTCAACTGCTGCCCGTCACAATCGGAGTTCCACAAGGAGCGGTCCTCTCTCTCATTCTGTTTACCATTTTTATTAACGACATCGTCTCCTTTCCCAGTGACTGTAACGCTGTAATGTATGCCGATGATACCACTGTTTTGATAGAAGGTAAACCTTTCAATATCCAGCGAAAAGCTAACAGTTCGCTTCACTCTTTGAACTTGTGGTTTACTTGATTTTTATCTTTCAAATGCCAAAAGCGCATGATTTTCACAACAAATCTTCGAATAGGTGAGACCAGCATAGACGAGGAGACCACTATTAAGACACTCGGTATAACCTTATCTTCAGATTTAAAATTTCCATTTTAATTTTCTATATGACAAATATCTAATCACTTTTTGTATTGAAGCAGAGACAATTTTTCGAATCCGACAATTGCAGATGTCAGCAGACTGTCATGAATCTTCTTAAATGTGTTTTTATAAACCACTATAAAACTATTAATAATGTCAAGGGATTTTCAAAACGTTGTTTCTTACAGCTGACCTTGAATAATCCATAGTTTTCTTGTCTTGAATCGCGTGCTTGTCAACAACTAATAAATAAACCAACTACCATTCCTAATCCAATTTTTATACAGGGTGTGCTCGTCACTTTTCTTCTACAGTGTAGTTTATAATAGCAATTCTGAATGTGAACTAAAAGGTTTTGTTGCTGATATTTTCACTAAATCACAAGGAAAATTATGATCTCACATGTTCAGAAATAATATTCTTAAATAAATTGCTGAGTGTCTTACAAAAAATATTTATTAAAGGGATATGTTAGAAAAAGGGAAACTTACATTAAATTTGTTTTAACAGAATTTAACATTAAATGTTCCACTTCCAATTTATAAAACAAGGGTACTGATACAAAATGTAGACAGGACAAGATCTCCCGATACAAATCAAACGGATGTAACATCAAATATTCAGAAAACAAGATGCTTGAAATGTCCGTTCCTTAATTAATAATTATTCCCAGATAACTTTTAAACAAACTTCAAACGATTATAATTTAATAAAAGGGAAATATCTTGATTTGTTCCCAATAACGGCTGTTAAGGAGCTGCTAATATCGGTATTTATCGAACTCTAATTAGTAATTTTGACTTCTGCATTTGCATTTTTATTGGTTTCATTAATTAAATTAATTCTATTGGATGGAGGATAATGGACATGATTACATGAATTGCTTCCGACTATTTGCAAAATCGGCAGCGTTTAAGAAAATTACATTTTCATAACGCACAGTTTTATAAATTCTACAACTTAAAATGGAATTGATGTTTTTTTTTTTATAATTAAACGCTACAATGAGTACCGCCTGTCGTTTGTTTTACATTTCTCTATCAGCATATTTTCCGCATTGTAGCTACCGGTAGAGTGTTTTAAGCGTATGAAACGCACGTTACAATAACATTTTCCGATGCATATGCACGCATCTATAGGGTGCAACGCATGCAGCTTTTTTACAATTTATTTTGTTCATTAGCATCTGGATTGTACGGGTACGTCGAATAATGAAGCTGTTTTCCGCATCGATTTAAAGCTGTGACAGTTACTTGGCGTTCGCAAAAAAAAACCAGTATTACAATGTTTCCGTTTGATGCAATTTGCTTTAGGTTGCAACAGGTTTTACGGCATGTTTTCAATTAATGATGAAACGCTCCGAATCTACTAATTACGTAAGCTGTATAATCTAGAGGTAACTCAAATATATGTATAATTTGTATTTTTTGTGATTTATTCAGATTACTCAATTCAATTCAAAGTCGATCCAGTGGTTCTGACTATTGTTGTGAGAGGACGATAGGTGCCGGGGTTCAATTCTCTTGACACGAAGTTTTCCCGGAGACTTGCCATTCGATTGAGCAAAGTGATTAAAGCGCGGTAGGCGATATGATGTTAAACTACACCGCAAGAGTTGAGTGTCACAATTCAAGTCACTGCAACTAACATTAAAAAAAAAAAAAAAATTAGCATCCAAGTCAATACTCTTCACGAATTTTAGGATTGAGCTGTAAGTAAAGGTTCTCGAGTGTCACATTCAATGCAAGTAACAAACAAGTAAATAAATAACATTTTCTGTTTGAGTCTGAACGAAACAACAGTTCAAAAATTCAGTTTCATCTATAAAAAACCAAAAAATGCCTGTAATAGGTGCTCACCCTGCGAACGAGTGCAATGCAAAGAAATCAAAAATTAGAAGCGGACTACGTGGTTTCGACCTCCCAGATCTCGTCAGCGCAACTCAGAATGCTAGATCTAATTTTATCGCACTTTGCATCTCACAGCACACCGTAGGGCACTACACAGCTAACACAGCTCTGTACAGCAGATACCGACCTAGTTCAGACAATTCATGAATTGTCACTGCAGTTAGATGTCTCGAACTGCTAAGCAAGTCTAATGGTGATTCCATATACGGCTTACCATGACGTAACGTATGAAAATGTCAAGACACCCTGCGAACGAATGCAATGACCAAGATCGCCTATTACAGGCATTGCTTAGTTTTTCCACATCCTATTATTTGTAATCATATAGTGACGGTGCAGTAGCCGCTCGGTGGACTTCATTCTACTAATAAACAACTCGTTTATATGAAGAATAAACCAAAACATATTCGATCAATTATCATTTTGCTGACTGACTCTGATGATGACTTTTTTACTGAAGTAGCTGTGCGGGTGGACGAAAAAAAGCTTTCAAAACTAAACTGCAACATCTGCCATTGATGTCTGAACCGACGATTCCAAAACTTTCTGAAATCACTCATATCTTTGGCAACTGCGCCTTTCTTGCGTAAATCCCGGTTGATGTTTGTCCGATACTTTTTGATAAGCTGAAGCTCTAGACAATTTGCTTCGATGTTGTGTTTTTTTTTCTCTGGACAAATTCAAAGTTTCATGAACATAGTGAGTTTGGTGAACACAAAATCAAACCATTTGTGATTAGACGTGCAAAAACTCCAAAAAAGTTTTAAGGACTTTTCACTTCCCATGGGATACATAAATTTGAAAAATTGTGGATTTGAAAATTGGAAAATTTTGGACAATACTGCAACTAGTGCAACTGTACCAACAGAAAACTTAGTTGCCTCCGAAGGTAACAATCCCTGGACTGGAATATCATTAGGTTAAGATTAATGTTTTATAAAAGAAGCCTTTTGTCCACAATAGCTGCTTCGGATCGATATGATATTTCAGCTGTCATTAAAAATTTGACTCTAAAATATTCTGTTAAGAATGTTAAAGGAGAAATGGAAAAGGATATTTTTTACCAAAACATCAGTTTTTAACAAACTTCAATAGAAACTGATGCGCATGATCTATGGGCAACACAATTTATCTATTGGACAACACAATGCTGTGCTATATTTGTAAGTGTAGCCAACGCAGTCCTTCAAGCAAACTAACATTCCAAAATGTATCTGATAAACATAATAAATGTTATTAAATTATTAATGGAGTAGTTTAGCAAAATTGCTGAAGGTAACAGCTATAAGTAGATACGAAATCATCGATATCAAATTTCTCCAGAAGATCTTTGATAGCAACTGTATTGATGGAAAGCAAGTCTAAGGAAGGGCGAAACTTAGACAAAAAGCTTAAGAAAATGTGCGTTAGAACCTAACGAAGAATTTAAACCAGAAAACTCTAAGCTTTGCTATCAATTTTATTAATGGAGTTAAACCAGTAATACAGCTAGAAAGAGACTCGGTTGGTCTTCATTCTCAAACAGGGCAAAACGTCCTGTACAGAAGCAAAGTTCTGCTGATCCACCAATCTTAGCTCATCTCTTCTTAAAAGCCTAGAAAATAATCGATAAGCATTTGAGGAATTCAGCTTTGTCAAGGCTGCCTACACGAGAACCAGTATGCTTATCAAACTGGAAAATCCTGCGAACCGGCCGTCCATAAGATAACCCCCTGAACAAAAGTTGTCTTTGTCAACAGCGAAGTTGCACTAACCTAGGACGCCTTTTCTGTCCATAAAATAAGCGTTCTAAACACCTGAAGTCGAGCCTATGCTAAGGAGGTGGATCGGTACGGTATTATGAAATAAAACCGTTCATGTGGGGGGAGGGGAGGTGCAAGTTGTCATATTTGTTATGGTACCTGTTTTCTGATCTTCTTACGATGAGCTTCAATATACAGAGCTATGCCGATGATATCACTACCATAGTTTGCGACAAGTTCGAGGGTGTGGTATAAAAGAGGATGCAAGTCGCAACTCTTGGAAAAATGATGCAAAAGAGAAAGATTAAACGTAAACCCTAGAAAACAATAGTGACCGACCATTTTTGGCTCCAACATACTTGTATCACTCTAAAATCAAATACCTAGATGTGATCTTGGAAGCTCAGAACCTTTGCTATCTCTCTCACTTTAATTCGGCGGTTATTTAGCACTATTTCGTGAACTTTAGCGACGTTGTCGTCAATGATTACAGTTTTGGGACGTCCCGAACGCTCATAGTCTTCCAAGCTTGTACGGTCACGTTTAAATTATTCTGCCCAAAATTTCACTGTGGTAAATTATGATGTAGAACCTCTTTATACAGCATCCAACTCATCTTTAATTTGCGTTGGCGTATTTACCTGATTTTGTCCGTAACTGTTGCAGTAAATTGTTCTTCTGCACAGTGGAACCAAACTGTGCGTTTTTAATTTGTAATTAGTCGACTAAGGGGATCCCCATTTGTTTAGTTCTGTGATTAGTGATATATAACCTTTTACCATTCCTGTAACGGAAGATGCTGTATTAAACATGATATCTTGGAATTTATTCACTGTTGTCAAAGAAAAAACGCCATTAGATTAGAAAAAGCATGTGTACAAAGTACTGTGTTTGGGATGTCAGAGCTGCTACATAGGTCAAACATCACAATGGCTTAAACACCGCTTAGGCCAACACCGTAGTGATTGTCGTTTGGGCAAGAGATCTTGCGCTTTGGCTAATCATACGGAAGAAAAAGATCACAATTTTGATTTTGGCAATGTCAAAGCATTAGACTTAGATACCAACTACAAGAAGAGGCTCTTCCTCCTGTTTCATTTCATAAAAATAGGACCGTCAATTTTAAATCAGACGCTAATCAATTAAGTAACATTTACTGCAACATTCTGCAACGCAACAATAGTTGAATTATTCTGGTACAACCTGTATTTTCAATCAGCTGTTCTTGATCTATTTCCATCTCGATGCCTTTGTTTTTTTATTATTTAAAATACCAGATTTTGTTTGTCTTGTGTAGGTTAGTCTTCCCTTCTGAATTAATTTTACTTTAAATTTTAATGTTTTTAATTTTAATTAATTAGATATTTCAATTTTTTAAAACTTGTCAAAATAATTTTAATGTAGCTTATCATGTTAAAGTACGTTTTCGCATCGAGTTTGCAACTTATATCATCTCCACTGTGAGTATTTAATTAATTTTGAATTTTTTGGACATTATTGTAAAGAACCCCGTTTTAATTATTATACATAGCTTATACTCCTGAGGAAGTTCTGAATAAAGAGCGAAATTTTGAGTTTATGAAAAAAGGAGACTCCTTTTTCTTTTAACCACCACAGACCGATTACCCGTTTTCAACCCCTTGGCTTCCTCACGTTGTACGCTCGTAGTACTTCTTTCCAACATTATTATTATTATTATTATTATTATTATTATTATTATTATTATATATGGTCATCCTTTAAGTGACACCCTATATATAAAAATTTCTAAGGTTCCCACCTCGACTATTTTATTCGTCCCTTTCGCTTTTATTATATTCAGTTTACTGGGCAAATCACGTATGTTTACGCTTAACTCCCTGGCTTTTTTACACGCCCAAGCATCGTAAAAGCGACATCGTTAAGCGTAGTCTGGGTGTACGACAACATCGACCGGGAATCTAATTATTGGTTCTCACACGATTAATTCGCAAGTAGATCGTGTAGTAAAACGGGACGTTCTCTGACCTATAAACTTGAATTTACTGCACCCGACCGGCCCGTCATCCGAACTAAAGTGTCAAGACTCTTGTGCTTTCCAAAATCCCAGATTTACTCCCTACAAAAAGCGATATAAAAAAATCCTGACGTGGAAGATAGATATCATGTAGGTATTAAGATTTGTCTAAATGCTCGAAACGATTTTAGAGGAAAGCTAACCGATTTAAATGAAATCGATAAAACCTCAAACGGCCAAAATTATTACCTCGCGTTTCCAACATTCATTAAACGGTGCATTCGAGAATGACTTCGCTTTTAATGTAATTATAGAACGTGCAGCTTGATGCTGATAATCTTACCGCGTCAAGTACAGTGCCATTAATGAGTACGGTGGTGAAGGCGAACGGTAAAAGGCATCAAGCAACAACGGAAGAGCGTGAAACAGGCACAACGTGGCCGCTTCTTAGTTTAAATGAAGGGGTTCGGTCTGGCGGGAACAAATTTGCGGATAACATTGACAAGATTTATGGCATCCGACATAAATTTTCTGGGAGAGAAATTATTTTATGGTCGGCACTCCCGACTACCTATGCCTACTCGGAAGAATTTAACTTCCGCCTGGGTGAAATCTTTGTATATGTGGAGAAGTTATTTCTGAAGAAATTATTCATGGCTATACTTTCACGTTAACATTTCCTTTTGATGTTTAGTTTTTCGTCATGTAAGAACAAAAAAGCCATAGTGTTCTGACAAGCAGGTTTCTTGACTAAAAATTTGATTTTTGTAGTAAGAATCTTAACTCTTTCAAGTCGGATTTTTAATTTCTTTGCCCGGATTTTGCGAATAAGTTTTTGGGCATTTAGGCCGGGACATATACGTCCCACTTAGACATTTAAGGTGGGACATTAAAGATCCAGTAGGCTCAAAATTTCATTTTATTGAATTTTTAATTTGTACAAAAAAATCAAAATAAAAACGAATTCAATGGAATAAAAAAAACTAAGGTGAACTTAGGATGATATGGCGTGAAACAGGTTTTACAGAACGGACTGTTACATATTTGGCAAAGAGTGGTTCTTCTAGTAAGTCCTTCCATAGGCAAATGGCCACCGACGTTCAACATTCTTCTCCTGATTTTTCGAGGTCTTCATAAAGAGCTAGCTGATCTGCGCTTGGTATTAGCTCCTGTCCGGCCTTGAGAAATAGGGTCCTCAGCAATTGTGACCAAGAATGGTAAAAATGGTGTTTTTTTCTTTGTAATTTATTGTTCATTTTTCCATAATTTCCCCAAAATCATATAAACCTCCCATTTGATCCGTTAGGTCTACGCCTCCCATATGGTTATTATATAATTGTATCATCTTTGGACATGATACTGTCCATTTATTACCGTCTTTTATGGTGCGTTCAACTTCAACCACTTCATCAGAAAAGCAATTGCTTATAGCTAACATATCCTTGGTGTCTTGCCATCTAGCTACGGTGGTACCTTCCTTATTCACCACGAATTCCGATTCTCCCCTCTCTATTTTTTTTAATTCTTTAATTTTGGAACGGTTTTTCGAGTTTTGATGATGGTACCTACCGATGGATATGTAATTGTGTTTATCAGATGCACTGATGAAAAGAATCTGTCGAAACATAAAGTTACATTTGGATCTCTGATAGACTGTCAGAGTCGCTAGGAACCCAAATCTTTATTCTACGTTTTATAGGCTTCATGGAAAGGTACTTTTTATTGAAAACCTTCCCTTGAATTTAGCCATTGACTCGTCAATACTTTGGTGAGATGAATCTTCGCGACACTTTTGAAAAGTATACTTCAAGCAGTTTGTAACTTCTTTAATGTAGTAGCATTTTCCAGCATTTTCAGGTTTGTTGAGATCATTGAAGTACATTTTGGCAAGTAATAATTTGCACCGATCTCTTGGAATAGCTTTATTTATAGCGCAATTGCCAATTGGTAGTACCTTTACGAAAAATTGAAGTGATTGCTTTCTCTGTAGGAAGTATTAGACGAGGAGTAAAATTACACAGAACAACAAATTTGCATTTTTTTTTTATTTTTCTTTATGAATTATATACAAACTTATTTTGTTTTATGTTCCTAATAATTATTATAAAAACAAATATATTCTATCACGTCTGGTATTATAAACAAATCAAATTCATATTGATCATAGAATACTAGCACTAAGTATATGCTATTCTGGGACGTATTTAGAAAGTCTTTCTTTTCACTTTTCTTTTATTCTTAATTGGGATGAAGAACATTCCGAAATTAAAGTTCAACAGTAGTCAGCAAGCATCTCGCTATTCCACTTGCCCTGATAGCGTTTTTCAATAGTGGAAATATCCTGATGAAATCTTTCCCCATGCTCGTCACTAACATCGGCAAGATTCGGGGGAAAGAAGTTCAGGTGCGAATGCAAGAAATGTATTTTAAGACTCATATTACAGCCTAATGCGTGGTAACTTCTAACAAGTTCACTAACAATTTCCTCGTAATCTTCAGATTTTTTATTTCCTAAGAAATTCTTTGTCACACTTTTAAATGCATCCCAAGCAGTCCGTTCTAAATCGTTCAAGAGTACGTCAAATTCTCGATCCTGTTGTAACAGATTAATCTGGAGTCCTACAAAATCCCCTCATTAAGTTTTGCCTCAGATATATTAGGAAATTTTTGTTTAAGGGATCGGGATCGAAATCCTGGTCCCTCTTTGTCCAATGCTTTGACGAAATTCTTCATCAGACCTAATTTTATATGTAATGACGGTAAAAGTATTTTATGAGGCTACACCAACGAATTATGGACTACGTTCTTTTCTCCAGGAGTATATTGTATTCTGGTTGGCCATTGCTTAACAGTATAGTAAAAATTTCTCGCTCGACTATCCCATTCACAAAGGAAACAGCAATACATTGTGAATCCAAGTTGTAGACCAAGTAGAATTGCAACTACTTTGAGATCAGCACTGATGTACCATTTATAGGTTTTGATTTTATCAAGGAGACGTGTTATATTATCATATGTTTCCTTCATGTGCACGGCATGACCAACAGGAATGGAGGGGTAGATGTTTCCTATATGTAGAAGGACAGATTTCAAACTCAATTTAGAAGCATCTATAAAAAGACGCCATTCTTCCGGTTGGTGTTTGTAACCTAATTCTCACATTAAATCGTCAACATTTTTGCAAAATTAAAGACCTTCTCCAGTTGAAAAATA
Source organism: Holotrichia oblita (assembly GCA_023690525.1). Taxonomy (NCBI): domain Eukaryota; kingdom Metazoa; phylum Arthropoda; class Insecta; order Coleoptera; family Scarabaeidae; genus Holotrichia; species Holotrichia oblita. Next base: position 14,081,055 of record CM043017.1, read on the forward strand.
CTGTGACACTTCTTTCTGGCGATTTCGATATACATAAATACGCGTACCCGGAGCTAACAACTTCCATCCTTGCAGTCTTGATCCTAATATTTCTGCCTGAGTTTTTGATAAATTGAGATCTCGAACTAGATCATTTAATTCCAACTGATTTATTAAATGAGGCGTGTCCTCTTGAGATGACAAATATTCTTCATCTGTGTTCGACAACTCTGAAATGTATTCTTCTATCTCGATTTCAACATGTTCTTGATTCTAAACATCCATAGATCTTAGTACTGGCAAAGCTTCCGAATGAGGAACTGGACGAGTGGCAGAAGGTAAATTAGGATAGGTAATTTTATCCTTATTTTTACTGGAAACCCGAATGTCTTTGTACAAGAAAAGTAGCAGTCTGTCGAATGATCCTTTTGTTTATCCACCCCCTCAAAATGACAGCACATCGTGCACAGATATTGTGAGGGGTCACACCTACAGGATTTTGCGAATTCAAAAAACGTTTAACTAATGTTACTACCATACATTGAGTCAATTTGAGTCGAATAACGTGTCTGTAGGGTCTGATGTATACTCATATATGCACAGATCTATTAATTCCTTGATTTGATTGGTTCTAGAGAAAAAAAGGAAGTGGTTTAACGACTATGACGTACAAATGAAGCCCAAACATTAAATCCTCTTCAGACATGCATCTTTAGACATACAGTACATTTAATACATATATGTATAAAGAAAACATTTCTCAGATAAGTCATTGTTCTTGATTTCGTCCTCCATTGTTTCATCTGATGGTCCAGCACTGATGTCTTCATCTCCACCATCAGATAAAGATTCTTATTGCTGTTAGAATTGTCGTTATTTCGTATGTCAGTGTTTCTAATTTCCACTTTTTCCATTTTCACTTTCTGAGAGAGAACTTTCCGATGGTTCGTAGTTTTCGTCGTCCGAAGAGCGATCACTACTGTAGAAAGAGTCGTCCTCATCCTCTTCATCAAAGAGCGCCATTGCTTCATTTTCTAACTCGTTTTGACTAAGATATCTTCGAGTCATCTGCAAATAATACAACCTAATGGGACAAATATCACCCATTGTATTGTACACGGTAAATAACAAATTCTTACCTTGTCTGAAGTACCTATAGTGATACAAAATAGTTTTCCTACCACCTTGGACACAAGGCAGAACAGGCACAAGTTGCACAAACACCTGAATCATTTCTAAAATAGGTTATGTGACGTCAAGGGAGGTTGCATATACAAAACAAATTATCTCTTTGCATTCGGATCACTACGAATCATATTCTCCTATGTAATTGGGACATCTATGACCCTTCCGGTATGGAGAAAATACTCACGGGATATATATAAATATGTCCCGATAGGATCGGAAGGGTTAACCCAAAAAGGTGTCGGGTACAAAAATAGATATATTTTCTTCGATTGAAAAGTCATGTCAACCAAAACTAAAATCAATAAATTAAACTAAATAAAACCTCCATTTACAGGATCGATTTCGAAATAACCCGCAGAATATTTTAATGAAACTTGTTGATAGTTGATCTTCTTAAACTATCAACGTGTCGCTCTCACCTTCCGCCTATTATATCCCCATGCATAATTTACGAGCACCACAGTCTAAGAGTAATTATAACGTTTTAGTTTGAAAATTTGATGCCGGCGAATGGGTAAATGCGTTATTAAAAGAGCCGAGATAAAGGTATGTGTGTACGTGTGCGCGCGATAGAGAACGGGAAAGGGTGATAGAGTGAGTCTGGGGACGAAAGGTAGCATCGACCAAAGAGCGTGGTTTCGCCGCGAGAATATTTGATGAAATATCAAATATTTAACGATCTCTGCACACGAAAATGGTTCGAACTTTATTCCGAGGGGGTACCACCGCCGTCGGCCGGTAAAAATAAATGACGCGAGAATTTTCCGAACGACCAAGCAGGCCTTAGCGTATTGGACTGCTGGCTGCTGTATAAATTTAATCATTTTTTTATCGAGAGAGCAAGCGATGAAATAATTCAGACGCGTTATTACCCCATGTTAACGTAACGGCTCGATATTTATGAGTTGTGGCGCTCAGGTTAACAGCCACCACGTGCTTCCGGTGATATTAATAAATTAAGGTCCAAAGCAATTGTTCAGGTTCGATAGAAGATGGAGTTTAATCTGGTAAAATGTTGACCACCACCTTTCAATTCGTACATGATGTTTTTTTTTCATTTCCTAGAAGCAAACATTCGTCTCCTTTCTAAATAAAACTAAACAATAAAAAAGACATTTAAAAGACAAGTGAGCCCCCGATTCTGGATAGTTGATTGAAGTTGTGAACATCAGGGACCACCACAAACGAAATTGAATACAACAGTAGCTGCAGCTGGTTACAAAGTAAATTTAATAAAATTGGAAAATGTTTTTTAAGCAAGTATTTTCTGTTCTTGTTCTTGATAACCGATTTTTTATCAAGATACTTACAAAAATAAGGTGACACTACACAACACTACAGTAAAAATAAATTACGTAAAACTCTATTCCTGAAAAAACAACAAAAATAATTAAAAAGGCAAATTAAAACAACGTGAACTGGAAACTTTAGGAAAACTGAGCACTGATTTTCATATTCTGTGAATAACAGAAGTTTGAATGCAAAAAAGATACTTAAACCCAATGAGGACTGTAGTCGAAAATGCTATGGACAGCCTATCTTCAAACAATAGCAGAAAGATATGATATTATTTATAAGCACTGAATGATAATATTTTCCAAAAGTGTCCAACGGTCATTTACGTCATGCTTGACGACAGGCAAATTAGACGATTCGGTGCTTGAAGCTGACCAGCCAGATTGCAGAATAATATCTGGGTTATTAAAAAACCAAGAAAGCTTCCATACTTTTCAAATCAAATCAAAAAACTTTAAGTTTTAAACATGACAATAATATTTTGCCAAAATGTCTAAAATCTTGGCCTTCTTTATTAAGAGCCTTAACAAAGTTCTTCATCGGAGCAAATCTCGTATGAGATAATGGCAAAACGATTTTACTCACACGTAGGATTTCGTCCTTCGCCAATCCTTTATTTGGTGGTAAGTTTTGGTGCGTCGACTGTTCCATAATCACAAAAAACATCAATGACACTGAAGAGAATTTGTTGCCATCATACAGTAGCACTACTTCTGGGCTAGTGGTAAATCTTTGAGAACCATTGAAAAACATTTTAACTGAGTGAGACAAAGATCATTTATGTGATATTTTTAATATTTCACTAATTCATGCAAGACAAATCAACTAAGACTGAAGAGCGATCGGATCAGCGAGAAAAAAAAAATTATCCAAAAAAACAGACTCTATACCCATATATCATCCTATTGTGCTTCTCAAAGTCCTCCCAAAATTACTTTTAAAATTCAAACGATTCAGGCAAAATATTTCCAGGATTTGCACACTTACAGCTTTCAAAATAAGTAAAAAGAGATCTGTAATGCTTAGAAAGTGACATCGAATTTCGTTATCTCAAGGATTCAGAAACATAATTATTTTCAAATGGCAACACCCCTCCCTCACCGTCTTCCTCTCGCACCTGCGTAGTCTACGCTGATATGTAAGGGCACATCTTGATTATATCCTTATATCTCAAATTAGCGGTTTTGGTAGAAATTTAAAACAACTGACGCAAAGACAAAATGAGTTAGTTATTCTTGATCCTAAAGCTTATGAGCTGAAGAAGAAAACAGAAAATACAGGGACATCGAGAAAATCAGAAATTACTCTAGAATACATGATGATGATAAAGTACAAAAAGCGGACAAATTGAAGTAATCCTAAACATGACACAATAAACAGTTTAGGAATGCTTTAAAGCGACAAATTTGTTTTAAATTTACTTTGTTGACATTTTGCTGACAATTCAGTATTCTAATAACCACGAAAATGTCAAACCTTCTCTATTTCCGTTTTATACACAGAGATATAATCAGGAAATCCTCTTACATTTTCGCGTAGAAGGCACTGCCAACAAGGAAAATAGAGGTTTTTATACGAAAAAAAAGTTTTCGAATTTTTGAAATAACGAAATTTAGTGCCATTTCCTGAATTGTTCTGACAAAGTCCGTTTCAGATCCAATTAGACTAGTCTAAGAAAAATACAAAGCGTTTATTATTTTGATTTCTTTTTCTTGTTTATTCAAAATTGTCTTCTTCTGAGTCAATACAGCGCAGGAAACGTTCAATAAATTTCTCGAAATATGTTTTATACTCATCGGCTGGAACGACCTTTAGTCTGGTATTGAAACTATTTAATTTCATTGTCAATTTCAGCTTAGGAAATAGCCAGAAGTCGCACGAAGCCAAATCAGATGAATACGGTGGATGATCGATAACATGCGATGTGCGATGGTGCACTATCATACGAGAAAAACTCGTCGAATTCTGGCCCACAATCGTTGTAGAACTTCCAGATGCGTTCACCGTTCGACCCTTACCTTTCAATCGAAGAAAACAATCAACATTGTCTTGATTTTGCTCATCTGAAAACGCAATTTTTCTCTTTTGGGACATTTTTAACATTTCTTTGCCATGCTGAACTCTCCAATCTTTTTGGGCGTCTGTTAGAGTGTGTGGCACGAAGCGAGCACAGACCTCCTGTTTGCCCAAATCGCCCTTCGGTCAAAATTCGATACTGTGCTTTTCAGAATCCCAATTTTTTCTTCGATGAGTCTCGCAGATACACAGCGATCGCTTCAAAGAATTTCTTTGACTTTCTCGATATTTTCTTCATTGCGAGTGGTTTTTGTTTCTGTTTGTATAATTCACCAAATTTTAAACTATTTGAGGTGCTTAAAATTCAAATGTTTTATTTTCTAAAAACAAAAAAGGAACCTCTATTTCTATCAGACTGACCTAATCTCATATCAGATCGCTTTAAAATCCTTTCTTCTTTCCCAGAACGAACTCCATCCAATACGGTGACCTCATCTAATATGTGGGATTCCATTTTCCCAAAACCTCCTTATATACCGATCCACGATAATATCTATTCCCGAATGTACACCGCGGAGAACAAAAGCGTAAAATATGATTTTCTAATGCTGTCACACAACATCTTCAAGTAGCGCAACACTACACACAATCATATATTTCATTCCGGTTGATCCCGGTGTGCTGCGCACCGGGTTGTATCAGCTTCGGGCTAGTTGTTACAGTCTAGTAGGCGTCGGTCGATGTGCCGGGGACTCCTAGAACGCGCGACTGAAATTTATGTCGTTTCCCCCACTTAAAATATTATCACTATGGTACACCCGGTTGCGAAATCCTTTATATCTGGAGCTCGTGTATTAAATTAACGTCATTAAGGCATACCGGGAAACGTATTTCATTACTATATCGTCGCGATGCTTGCGTCCACGGCCTCCCTCCGATCCTTCATCTAAGGCTCTACAGCAAATATTTAAGCAAATATTTCGTTATTATCTCACATTTAGAGCAATATCTCAGATGTATTTTTATTAATGTTAATGTTATTATACCAAACTATTAATGTTATACAGGGTGAGTTAAAAATTACTTTCCCTTATAATGAAGAATAAAACAGGGAGGGTTATGCTCGTGCTTATTAAACTTTAAACTGATAAATAATTTTTCAAGTGGAGACCTTCATGCTCAAGACACAATTCACATCACAATAGATATTTTCACGATTCCCCATGTAGAAAAATCGTAAGAAGTTCACAGCCAGTCCATTCTGAAGATTGCTGATTCAGTAATTCCCCTGTTAATGAAATGGATGGGAAAGTCATAGCGACTGTTTTTTGGGATAGTTATGGAGTTATCTTAATCGATTATCTTCAAACAGGAAAAACCATTACAGGAGCCTACTATGCATCATTACTTGACAAGCTAAGGGCAGAAATTGTTGAAAAACGGCTACCTTTGCAGAAAAAGAAATTTTGTTTCACCAAGACAATGCACCAATTACGGATTGAACTGCTTAACCACCCCCTTACTCATCAGATCTAGCAACAGGCGAGATTTTCGTGAAATAAGAAGGCCATCAGCTTCGTAAACAATTATTTTGCAGAGAAAGACGTCGAGTACTATTTGGACGGGTTGAAGAGATGGGAGCACCACTGGAAGAAGTGTGTACGCTTACAAGGAGACTATGTACAAAAATAAAAATTAATTTTAGGAAAAAATGTCTTTGGAAACTTGTCAGACTACACATATAGCATCGATGGTTCCATCATCAACTCCACTTTCATACACAGTTGACCATAATGACCCGGCACTGTTAACCTTGTAAGATGTAGTAAGATACAGATTTCGATAGCTCAAATTAAGAGGAAACACAATCGTTGGACATAGCGCTTTCAATATTCTGATCAACCGAAACCGACTTAAGAATTTCATATAACCGTTTCTCCAAAGGATTTTCAACCCCTTCCAAAGCGTAGAGGAAAAGACTTCATCTCCATGCAAAGCGGAACTTGAATCAAAAATCATTAAGTTTAAACACTGTAAGGAAAAGATCAAAACCTATTCAAGGTAGAAAGATTAAGAAGACCATGAAAAAATTTACCAAAAAAACTGAAAATGTCTGACTTTTTCAGGAGAATCTTGTTGGGGAAACTCCAACGGATGATTTTAAATTTCTTTTCTGGCACAGGACAATATATGAGGTTCATAATGAAAAAGCTAAGTCAGCAAAAAATATTTTTTAATTATAAATTCTAAGCCAAGATACAGTTTAGAAAAAAATTATACCAACTGCAGACTGGAATACAAAACCAGCTCTTGTACAAGTATTAAATTGCTTCTGAACAAATTTTTAACTAATTTTAATAAACAGATAAAACTTCAGTATCTCCAACACCGCAACTGTAGATTAATTACTCCGGCAGGGTTGTCAGACCTAGGGATTTCCCCCTAGATCTCTAAATCTAGGGATTTATCCATATATCAAATAAAACCTGTTTATAATTCTAAACAATTTTAAAATCTTTATTCTTAATTTTTGTATGCAGGATATAGGATGGCCGCAGAAAAGTAGGAAAGGACGCAAATACGCTTAATGCAAAGCCTGGAGTTCAGTACAAATTTAAAAAAAATATCAATAATTACACCTTCTGAAGTTCTTTCAAAAAATCATGATTCCATTGCTGTTCTGGCAATTCAATTTCCAAAGTTAATTTCACCGGATGAATTAAACGGGCTTGATCAAGAGTGGCGACTACTAAGAAATTTAGATTTGTCACACATATCAGTGATTTCTGGCAAAACGTATCAGAGATAAAGACAGATGACGAACATCCAAATGTGGTAAGTTATGTAATTTTATTTTTAATCTTTTGTTTACCCCATTCAAGTGCTACTGCTTCAGAGAATACTCTTCTCAAGTAAACTTAAACAAAACAAAAATTCGTATCAGATTATCATCAGAATCTTTAAGTGGAATCATGCACTCGAAACAATTATTAAAAGGAGATGAGTTTTAAGATAAGCACTGAAAGGTTCCAGAAACAAAATAGCCACGTCCGTCCGGCAATCAGCCTAAAGACAACGCAATCTTCTCGCGGTGTTCAGAACCTTTTCATACTCATTACTCACTATTCGATTTTTGAGTAACATTCTGGCTTTCATTATTTTATACTTTGGTTCGTGTCGTTTCCAAATGCAATTTCCTATTACTGGACAAGATTTTTCTGCAGTCCTCAAAATTTTCTCACACTCAAGTGTCGTGTTACATACTACACTATTCTATTTTGGCGTTCGTCTCTTTTGTTGGGCAGAATTTTCTATAAGAAACAAAATCCGTAAAAACAATGGGTCAATTACCTTCCACCCCTTTCCCCCAATTTAGATATTTATCTCAAGAGCTTGCATCTGATTATTTAGAACTAGCACCACCTGAGCTTTCCCCATAATCACACATCTTCTTGGGAAGGAATGAGTTGTTGGAGACGTTGGAGAGAGGGGAAGGGAAGGGACTATTTTGGTGCTGGGCTTAAAATTTGTGGACAAAGTGTGGGCCACCATTAACTGCGCCCTCGCCGAAGAAGTGCGATTATTGGAGAAATTTAGATACTACTACCTTTGTGCGTGATGGTGCTAGATCACCGAGATAAATATTTAAACCGGGAAAAGCAAATTAATTGGCTCCCAAACCTTAAAAATAGTGCTCTTTCGATTGAGTATCGAAACAAAACCATTTCTGCAACGTCATTATTACATCCATATTCTGTTGTATAAACTTTTAAACAGAAATCCTTAATTTCTTTTTCTGTCGTTTTCCAAATATTTTTTTTGTTCTAATAGAGACCCCTTAATCAGACGGTACAAGCCTGCCATTTATCTAAATCGTGTTCCTCTTTAATGATAAGGTTGATGTCGGCATATATGGAATTTTCAGAGAGGAGTTTGCTACTGCCCGAGTTCGCTTATGAGAGAGGAACACAGTGGTGTGCGTCCTCACTCTCATTCCGGCTTCTGCTAGTGGTAAAGGCGCACGGCAATGGTAGAGATGGTGGGAGGTGGAATCGATATCAGACGTATTCCTGCTGGCCTAGTCCTGCTGCACCTGCCGCTTTGATACGTTCACTCTGATTTATATGTCACGGGGAATTTGGTGCACGAGGAAGAAAGTCAGATTGTTACCTAAGCGGTGATTTGTTTCATTGAAACTCTGTTGTGTAATCGTAACTGTATAATAATTTTTCTGATGTTATTACGTGCTTGTTATTTATAAATTGGCTTTAGTTAGAGTTAGATTTTCAATTATTGAAGGTAACAACATAAGTATGACCTTTTTTCAGCGACTGCAGTAAGTATCTTCCATCCATTTTATGAAATACTTTGAATGGAAGGGATAAATTGAATGTCACATAACAATCAGTTGGTGTTAAGCAATATACTTGATATTGTCACATTATTGAGGCGTGTAACCAATTTGTAAATAACGTGATTGATTGCATTTTGCATTATATAAGCTCTAGACCAAGGTGCAAATCTAACGATATGTCCCTGGATTAAGGTCACTATAATTTCATCATTTTTAAAGCCTGGAAACTAATTATTCTCATATTCCACCTTTTTTGATTGGTGGTATTTAACTCACAAACCTTTTCAATGAAACCCAATTTTCTGCTTCTATCTCGACTACCTCGACAATAGCATGATAATTGCTAGAAATTACGTCATTTGTACATCAAATACTGACGTTATTTGTTCGCCAAATATTGACGTCGTTCGTAGGTTCATAACCGATGTATTTGGCTCTGATAAATTGACGTCAGTTTCTAGTACTACCAACATCTTTCATAACAACGTCGTTACGATCATAGGAATCGCTAAAATACAACGTCATATTGACATCAGTACCCACTACCTGGGTAATAATATAGAAATCTAGTTCTTTAAGTCATCTGTTTTAAAATGTTTAAATCAGCATTTTCCTAAAAGACAGATTGAAGAACAGAAATCGTTGAGCTCGATCTTTTTAGTTTTTCACTTATTTAAAACAAACTCCTATATTTAGATGAAATAACCATAATGACTGTGTACAGGGTGTCGCGCAAGGGAGTTTGAGAACTTCTAACAAATATGGGTTCAATTTTGAACCTGATCTGAACCGTTTTAGATATAGGTGTGTTCAAAGTTGCACTGCATATTATCACATTTCAATTGCTAATAATCTACAGGTAATTTACCGAATTGGACAGGTGGATTGGACATAGTGGGTCTTGGCTTTAGCCACCTTGATTTTTATATACAGAACATACCATTTGAAAAACAGGACTTTTATTACTTGGAATGTGTATCAATTGTACACTTCACTAAGAACACTTTGTATTGGGTGATTCAAAGAAACGAGAAATTTTAAAAGTTGTGTTGGTAGCCATGAGCGATTGGTAGCACTGAATAACATACACCAGCCTGTCAACAACACCTTACCATTTAGGGTGTTTTCAGAAACTCAACCTGAACGACCAGGGTTAGTTACCTTTTCAAGTTACTCTTGTTCGTAAATAAACTTTTTCTTCTACAGGTTTTTGTGGGTTGACAACCTAATTTCCATCGGTTGCAACCCTGTTAGAAAGTAGGGTAAACAATAGGCGTCTTCTTTTGCTCACTTAAGATTAATCATACTAAGTATTTTTGATCCTAGTATGTTTTCTTGTGCCCCCTCCTCTCTCCCCCAAAACCAAACATAAAATATTTTGGATTCAATCCGCTTAATCCCATGTTTTTAAGAGGAGGAAATACGGCGTTTGACATATAGCCAGAGACCAATAACTAATAAACGTAACCTTTGAGAATACATTTTTACAGCCCGGTTACAACAAGATGGAGCAACGTCACATACTGCAATGGCTTTTCAATGGCTGCCCATGTCCCCTGATCTGTCGGCTTGCGATTTTTTTATGGGACTACCTTAAAAACTAAATGTTTTTTAGTCGGCTTGCTACAATTGAAGAATTTAAAGCCAACTTCCGAAGAGAAATTGCCGAAATTTCAGTTGAAAGTGACTGCAGGCCCTCCAATTAAGCAAGTTCTACCGAGAATATGGGGTTTTCTCGGTAGAACTAGATACTATTCTGAGAAAATCTGACATGTACCAAACTAAGTTCGAGATATTGACACTCCATATCCTTTGAAGTATCTGAAGACAAAAAGTGATTTAGATCTTAATCAATTTCAGAATGCCAAACAAAGAGGCAAGACCATAAATGTCAGGGTAAAACTCTGAAGATAAATCTTCGTACAATGTGCAAAAGATGCAAAAAAATATACCACAATTGATGAGCGAGGATGCAGAACCTGAATATGATGGTCTCCTAACTGTCTACTCAAAAGGATCATCTTTAATAATATGCTTGCAGATATTCCATCTTCATACTATTCAGCCACGTCAAATGGTAGCAATATGTCTATAGCTAGTACATCCTCTCTAGATAAGACGTACTAAAAGAAAGGTAAGATTCTGGTCCAAACAGCTGCTATGTCATTAGGTATGATAGCCCTACAGAGATTTCCAGAAACTATTAACTCAGCCTGGTTACAACAATGGAGCAACGTCACACATTGCAGTAATATCGATGGCAGCTGCACGGTGACTTTCAATGGCTGCCCAGGTCCCTTGATCTGGCGGTTAGTTGACCTGCTACAATTGAAGAACTGATGCTACGTCAAACCATGAACAATATGATGAAGCGACTGCAGAAATGTTTGCCTACAGAAGGAGCTCACTTGAAAGATTTCATCTTCAAAAAATAAATTGTACTGTTTAGCGGAAATACTTCTAAAATTATTTATGGGGTTTCGATCCTTAGATCTGACCAGCTAAACATAAATTGCTCCAATTTATCTTTAAACGTTCTTGTACATTGAGTACACGAGTTTGTGATGATTCATTCCAAATGACGATTTTATTCTGGTTCATGGTTACTGAATTCTCTCTTTCTGATGCTGGATTCGGATAATTCCAATCTAACAGATTAAGAAATTCCTCTTTTAAAAGAGTCTTCTCCCATTCGATGGGTTTGTCCAGCATTTTTAAACCGTCCAAAAAGTACCTGTACACACGGATTTTCCTCAAACATCGCGCCATAATGCTAGAACATGATAGATATGGCTGAAAATTTTACAGACTATCATCGATTTCATTCAATATGATAACCACATATTTTAGCAGTAGTCCACTAGCTTTAACAGTTGCACACCTTAGAGTATTTATGACAGCTGTCAAAGTATAATACCCCTAATTTAAATTTGATTGTAGAAACTACAGTTTTGCAGATTTAACACAGATTTTGTCGTGTAGGACCGTATTTAATTCAATTTCTACCACTTCTATCACTTCTAACTAAATTTGAACAAAAGAATTCGGACTACGCAGCCATTTAACCTATCCCTTTCGTTCTGGAGTGATCATGGCATCTCTCGGCGTGTCGCCCAACCCCTCACCCCCTCTAGAGACCGCGCCTCGCGCCTCGCGCCACCCTTACATCGTCCTAGTTCCTAGCAGTCATCCAAGATAATGAAAATATAGGATTGAGTGTTGTGTCTACTACCTTCACATCGATATAAGTTTTTCTGTTATTTTCTCCTCAAATTTCCATTATGGCGATACAGATACGACCAATGAGGCCAAAAGGAGGGTGAAGGGAGATACCGGTATATATAGGTATACACAATACGGGTAGGAGTATTGATGCGTTGCGCTTGATTTCGGGTTTTGCTTCGTCCTCTTCCGCTTTTAATTCTTCTTCTCGACGTAACATTATCCGTAGGAATGTTACAGATGATCTCTTACCTAAGAGATTCTATCGCTTGTGTAACTCTAGAACTCTTAACGAAAGGGAGGATCGATTTTTACCTAAAGGTAATGTTTCAATTTTAACGATTGTACAGGACAGAGAAATGTAAAAGTTTAATATTGGATATCTATTACGAGATTACACGAATTGGAAACCTTCATTGTCGTTTATTTTCTTTTTACTGTCATATTATAGTACTTGGAAGGCGTGTTAAAAGATTTAAATTTGATTGATACTACAAGATCATCAAGTGGTGAATTAATATCGTTATAAATCTTAGGAAATATAGACATGTGCAGATTTGTTCATTAATAGATAGAATGCTTACAAAAACAGACACTTGGGCAAGGAAAATGTAGACTGGTTTAATGGATATTGAATTGTGTGAAGACAGGACTTCCAATAGTCAACTCATTTAAGTTCAGAAACTTGTAAGAGGAGCAAATATCAAGACTCCTTTAATTAGCAATCACCCTGGCCAGAAATTGTACAACAACTTCCTTAATCGTCCGAAACAACTTTGCCAGACGAAAGGCGAATACATTCATGGTGGAAAAGGTGCAGTAACTGAAGCGGTTCGACCAGATTTGTACGAGTTTAAATGATATCAGTACAGCCAAATAGTAGAAGATCTCAAAAAGGTTTTTAATATGGACGAAAATTGCTTGTCTTCAAAACGCGGTATTATGAAAACTCGTTTATGATAAACGAGCTGCATTAAATTGCCAGCCTTTTACAATTTTTAAATATGACCAGATTCCTTCGATTGTGGCAAAAACAATTCTCTCACAAAAGTTAAGGAGTTTTGACGAAAAAGACGTTTTTATACTATAGCTTAAGGCATCTCAGATCTAGTTACCCATTATCGTCTCTCTGGATGAAGCAAATCTCATCTGGCCCTCCAGTTAAGCAAGTTCTGCCGAGAAAACGCCTTAATCCCATTCTGAGAAAATCTGTCGTGTACCAAAGCCAAGTTCCGGATATTGAGACTAAGATAAGATAACTCTTCGTACAGTGTCTAGCTTCAAATTGCAAAAGATGCAAGAAGATACAGCACAATTGATGAGCGAGGATGCAGAACCTGAATGTGATGATCTGACTGTCTACTCAAAAGGATCATCTTTAATGATATGCTTGCAGATGTTCCATCTTCATACTATTCAGCCACCTCTCTATAGCTAGTACATCTTCTCTAGTCAAGGCACATCAAAAGAAAGCTAAGGTTGTGGTCCAAAAAGCTACCCAAAAGTATTTCATAACATGCTTCCTTTCCTCAAAGAGAAATAAATTCGATTCAAAAAATAATAAAAGAAGAAGTGCTGTTGCATCTGATGAATGGACGGATTATTATGAAGAAAACAGGAGACTCAAAAGAGAGAAAAAGCAACAAAAGCAAAAGAGGAAACAGGAACGAGAAGAATTAGAAGAACGGTGGAAACTGGTAGCAATTTTAAATTGAGACTCTCGAGAAAGTATCTCAATTGAGAGTGAGATTGACTACTTACAGATATGTTATAAAACTCCCATAATTAAAACACCTTGGAAATTAATTAATAGTGAAACAGTTAGAATAAATAAACAAAATGCAATCAAAGATAGCAATGGCGAAATAGTTGTTGACCCTATATAATTATGTGGCCTGTTTAGTGAGCACTTTGCTGCTGTTGCGGATGATGTTATTGTAGACAATTTATGCTGTAGCGCCCAACACACTCCTTTAAAGAATGTTGAAAATATGTTTTTTCCAACAGATAGTCTAAGTCTTCTTCAGGTATTTACGAAATCCCATGTAATGTATTGAAGTGTGTTGCACGTATTATTTCGCCAACTTTAGCTGATTTGATAAATAAATCTTTTCCGGAAAGCGCCTTTCCTGAAACACTAAATGTTGCGAAAGTTGTGCCTATCCACAACAACTATCGGGCTATATCTGTTATGTCTTGTTTGGCAAAATTTTCGAAAAAGTAATGTATGCTCGGTTATTTAAACACTTACAAAATAATTCTTTACTTACTGCTTGCCAGTGGATTCACGAGCTCCTGTTCTACCAATGATGCACTTTTTAAAGCTCTAAATCACATTTAAAAATGATTGGATGATGGACAGGTGGTGGCTGGCTTATTCTTTGATCTAAGTCAAGCTTTTGATAGAGTAAACCATGAAGTGCTTCTGCAGAAATTGTTATTATATGGGGTCAGAGGTATAGGTCTGCAATGGTTTAGATCATACTTAAGTAATCGAAAACAAATTATTAAAATAGGAAGTACAGCCTCTTCGTTATCATCTTCTGAAACAGGTATTACGCAGGGGGTTCCCCGAGGATCTATTCTTGGCCCACTGTTTTTTTATCTATGTAAATCATCTCCATATAAATTTTAACATGGATGATTCCACTGTTATAATATCAAGTTCAAATACCGACCAAATGAGTGGTATTGGAAATAATTAACTGAGAATATGATGCAGTGGTGCAATCTTAATGGACTAAAAACTCCAAAACTAGTCTGATACCTTTTTCATCCTCGAAGCGTGTTCCGAACCAATTAATTTTAGTAAGATTGGGTACTAGCACTATTCCCAATGAAACCAATACTAGATTTCTGAGGTGCTTAATCGATAGCTTGCTGACATCTATTGACTATCTCTCTATGAAAAAATCCCAAAATACATATGTATTAAGATTTTAACAAATTGCCTGCCAGCATAACCCCATAACATATAGATTACCCCAGATTGTTTAAGTTAGCACTTAAAAAATTTCTGGTAAATAGTTGTGTTTCAGCATTCGGGATTTTGTTAGTGGTATCTAGGTTGGTGGCTTATGCAAATTGGATGTTATGTTTATATTGTTATATTTTATATAACTTATCTGACTAAAGCTCATATCATATGATTAGTGGCTAATAAATTATTATTATTAATCTAAATAGTACGAGATAAAGTGTTTTGCAATGGCTAAGGTAGAAAAAACTGCATTCTATCCCAACTTCCCAAAATAGGTGGCCAAATATAGAAACAGGTGATCAAAAGTAAATAACTTTTTAGTTCAGACTGTACAACATCTTAACGTTTTTTACGTTTCATTAAATGTTTAATGTTAGAAGGAATTCCAAATTTTCCCCAGTATGAAAGAAATAATTAAAAAGTTCTTAACGTGGCCGTAGATGGCGTCTCTACCGTGTACCATCCTGAAATGAAGTCGGTAATTAACTTTCTTTTCACAACATCACGCAAACCATAATAATTCCTTCATTAAACCGCGCAACAATAATATTGAATTTATTAAAGATGCTTAATAACCAGTCCATCCCCAACGTAACCGTTATAACCATTACTAATCCATCCAGCTCTTGTAAAACAGCGGCCTGTATATCGGATCACGCACATTCAACTTCTGGTTGCGTACATGCGTATACTGTGACTGACCTCCGAGTGCCTAGTAATAAGCTGCAGGAGCGGTGGAGATCAGCCGCCTCATAACGGTGGGATCTTCAAAACCGAACCACGACTACGGGGATCACAGCCCGTGATCCAGCCCTGACCCTAATCTGGACGGTTGCAGAGTGTGTTTAAAGTTGTCGGCAAACATACAACGCGGCGTCATCACCACTAGCTGGCAAGCTGGAATATGATGATGGACGAGTGACACGCGATGCAAACATTTTGCGAATTTTGATACGAAGCTTTAAAAACGAGATACATAAGGGATACAATTACGCTTTTGTTCCGGATGATTTCATTCGCGTTTCGTTCCTGGGGTAGAATTGTTAAGTACACATTAAATTGTTGTCAAGAAAATGTAGTTAGTTTTGCACGTTGAAATTATCTAAGCAATACTGAACCTTCTCAAATTGCTGATTAGATTTTATACTGTTCTATCAGGGTCTACAGGTGAACACTGAAACAGAAGGCTTATCAAAACTTGCTTGGCTTGTCCGATATGGAGAAAGAAGTATTGCAGAGACGGCAACAACAGATCCAATCTAGATGCATTCTTTCAAGTTGTTAAAAATATTGATACATAGTTAGAGGACGTAAATAAGATGATCGTAGAGTTCGGAATTCGGAGTAGAACTCCGGATCAAGAAATAATCCTTGATTGGTACACTAAACCCACCTTCTCTGGTCGTTCCTTGAATTTATCATTCCAACCACCCTATGCAAATGAAACATATTGTTTTACGTGCATTAAGAAATAGAATTTTTAAAGTTGCCCATCCACAATTTCATGATAACATCAAAAGTCGTCTTGCTGAGTTGTTTGCTCAAAATGGTTACCCTATGAAATTGGCTATATCTTTTAGTGTACCTATCAGTCACCTTCTACGCAACATCGTTCAATACACACCCATTCTAACATTAATTCCCCGCATAGTTCCAGTAACTCCATTGATAACATTCAATATAAATATGTTGAATTCCCTTACATACCATACTGTTCCGAAAAAATTATGAAATTACTTCTCCCATATCCTACCACTAAGTTGGCTTTCTACAATACTACCACCGTAGGGTCGGTCTTCTCTAGAGTTAAGGACACTACCCCGTTATTGCTACGTTCTAATGTATTAAGAACCCTGACAGTACTGCTCTTTCTTCCCACTGTTTTCACAATAAATACTTGGTGGATTTTGATAACACTTCTGTTATTGCTACTGAAAACAACTACAGGAAACGTATGTTTCTTGAAATGTATTACATACAAACTACTAATAATACGATGAATTTTAGAACTGATTTGGATAATCTCAGTATATAGGGTGTTTCATAATATATGCGCAGGACTTCAGGACGTAATACCTTGTCCAAATATTTGATAAAAAGTTTCTATTAACTTACCCTCTAAAACGCACCATTTTCGAGATACAGGGTGTTGAAATTTAATTTAAAAAAATCGTTTTTTGGAAATATCTCCTAATTGGTGAAGATTTTGAAGGGGTAGTGGTTGTTTTTCTCCCCAACTTCTACGCCACTGTAAAAAGTACGGTTTTGAGACGCCCAGTTGAACCGCCAATGTTTTATTTTACTAATACATTAGAACAAGTAAGAAAAGCAAACGTTAACAACATAAAAGTTGGTTTTTCTGGAAAATGGTCAACTTTAGAGCTCATTACTAACTACTTTTTTTTTGTGTAGAAAGCATTGGCGGTTCAAATGAGCGTCTCAAAACCGTACTTTTTGCCGTGCCGTAGAAGTTGGGGAGAAAAACAACCACTACCCTTCAAAATCTTCACCAATTATGACTTAAATTTTTTTTTCGCGCACACAACTTTACTTATTATAAGTATAAAATGGTTACAAAAGCTGTTTTCTTTACGATAAACGGTTCCGGAGATATTTCCAAAAAACGAATTTTTCTAATTAAATTTCACCACCCTGTATCTCGAAAATGGTGCATTTTAGAAGGTAAGTTGATAGAAACTTTTTTTCATATTTTTGGACAAGCTATCACATCCTGAAATCCTGCGCATATATTATGAAACACCCTGTATATACCTTATTGTTCAATATTAATAAAAAGGCTCCTCACGTTCATAATCCCGTAATTACAGATTTGAATTCCACTATTATCGTTATAGATTCTGACTAGTTCAGTTTGAATTTCCCGCCTACTCTCCCCATTGTCTTACATTTTGACTTAAGTTGGTAACTTTCAGTTTTAACAGCATTTCTCCCATATAAATTATTTCCCTTGCCTGACTTAACCTATTTCCTACACACTTCGTTTCCCACGGTTTGGCTATGCGGTCTGTTTGTTGGTGAATTTTCACCGCAATTTTAATTAATTTCACAATGTATTTTATGTTTAACTTGTGATGTGTACAGTTTAGAGGTCTCTTCAGTATGACTAATTAATATTAATGATACCTATTACGAAATTATGTTCTTTGACTGTTAGTTTTCTACTCTTATTCGTAAGTTTTTCTAATTACTATTGTTACTGGTTTCATACTTGTAGAATTATTACCTTCCGAAGAAGAATTTAATAAAATTCGAAAGCTTAAGGTTAAGATAAATGAGTCTTATTTTCTTTTAAAAGGATTTTTCCATTGGCTGCTAACACCACTAACTCTATGATCATCTTATTTACGATTTTTGTTCCACCTCTTCCAAATGGGTCATGTCACCAACAACAATTGCCAAAATGAGGAAGAAGAACACAAATACGCCATACGTCGTAGCCTGTCTCTGCTCATAAAGACTACCTTTCATTACAGTACTACTTACGAATGGTCGTTCGCTGACACCTGGCTTGGCACTCATCTCAACGCAATGTTGTGATGTTCCACCAGTTTTTCGAATTTCCTGTGGCAGTCAAATACCACCTCCAAATTTCTCTCGATCCGTCTGTCTGCGGACAGTTTAAAATGCCCTCTGCGCAGACTTGTATGGCAATTATTTCGGGCTGGAAGATCCCCGAGCTGATGATCTCGCCATCGAGTTCTCCATCTCTCTAAATTCCAATTTCCCCTGCCGTTCGACGTTTCAGAAGCATCCACAAACTAGCGGGACGGTCTTAGCCTCGACGACTTTTGCAGTCTCTCTGGTGGAGATGTCTCTAGTATATCCCCCACCAGCTTAGCTGCTCTTATGGACAGTGGTGCTGACTATTCGATGTAGTACATAGGTGACGATGTTGGTATGGTCTCTTGTTTCACCGGAGAAACCCCTGCACCTACTACATTTTGCTCTAAGTATAAGGCCCTAGAGATGCTTCTGACTACAACACGAACTGCAGCGAAGGAAGTCAAAGGATATTCTCTATCGCTGCAATCGACGTCGAGGACAAGGCAATCCTCTGAATCTTGCTTGGTGTTGAAAGTTTTCTGGCATCAATGATCAATTATCAGGCGACAATACTCGACAATTCGCAGAAATATTTCTAGCATTTGTCAAAGTAACAGCTTGTGTTACACTTTCATTAGATCAAATTTTGACAGTTGTAACTAGAAATATCAGACATTACTGACATCTGTCAAACCTGTTAATTTATTTCATAGATAATATATACATTTCATTCTCTATAGATTGGACACTTCTAATAAAATTTTGTTGGCGTGTTTCTGCGCCATCTAGTGAAATACGTTAAATTTAAAACAGACCATACTGGGCCACGAAAAGCTTGTTTATTATTGAAAATTGAATTTCTAACTTTTAAACTAAAAAACAAAGCGCTTTTATATAGTTTCTGAATATTGTCCTATATTTTCATTAAAAATATTTTTACAAAAATGTTATTTTCGTGGAACACGGCGAAATAAAATTTCATTCTCTAACGCTTCTCGTGAAGTTTCAATTTGGATGATATATGTCACGTATACCTGTAATATCGAAACCGAAGGTTAGGTAATTTATAAAAGTGATCTCAAAAGATATTCAAGTTTTAACAATCTCGGAAAGCCACTAAGGGGTACTATTAGAATGTAGGTCTCAACCATAACAGAATTTAATGACACATCTTGTATTTACCTATTAATTGGATGTTGTATACTGCACTCTCCTTGGCGAAGTATATTGTATCTGAGGGGTTATTCTCGAAACAGTGGAAAAATAGCACTCCCAGGAAGTAACTTTCACCGCTCACTCCTCAATACTACTCGTTACGAAAAAGTGAGAAAGTCAACTTCAGAATAAGAACTATTGAAATTGTATAGGAATTTTTTGACAATTCTTGAATTCTTCTTTGAAATTTCCATTCCCTCAGATTCGAGAATAACCCCCCTGGTGTTATCGCCTTTAAAATATTAAACATTTCTTGTAAGTACTGCTTCAATTTGTATGGGATATTGCGATATGAAAATAAAGTGTCACTGGTTTATGTCAAAACTAGTATGTCAGCTCTTGTCAATTTAATAGAAACGATAGTTTCAACCTTAAGCGGTATTTAACACTCCTATTTAAGGTTTAAACTAAGCCACGTCCAACATAATCCTTCATACATACATACATAATCAAAGACCTCTTATACCCGAAGCTGTCGAGGTTTAAAGTTCTCTCTAAATCAGAATGACAATATGTCATAATGACACACAATTTCGCGCTTTTCATATTTCAAATTTCAAAAAGCATTGCCAGCGACACCTGGTGAAATGTGTGAGTACCAAAACTTTGACGACAGTACACGGGACCTTCTGCCGTATCTATAGTACGTTAGTATTATATTATCTATGATTTATTTATAGCTGTAACTGTAACGGTTTAATCGAAAAACTCTTCTATTTCAGATTCTATTGCATACGAAAGAACTACCAGATTATTATCAACCAAAGCGTATTCTTATCATCTTACCTTGCTCGCGTAAATTAAATAGAAAGCGTCGTAGCATCCGTATGAATTTTACACTTCATTAAAGATGGCATCTTTACTGCCGCAATTACCTTCAGAAGTTGAGCGAACGAATTTAATCCAATTAGAAGTTTACTCCGTTTTTGAACATGCGGCTTTATTATATGCATCTCTCACATGCGCTCTACCTAGTTGAATGTATCCATAAAACTTATATTTGTTCTATGCCGTGGATCTTCTTAGAGTGGTGCTATATAATAGAATAACGCGTAATGTGGTGTAGTAAATGTGAGAGCATACGTATTCTGAAATACGGAATATTCATGAAATTATTGTAATATTAACGCTAAAAGCGCTTTCATAGCGACGCAACCGGTAATTTCATAAAAGCTGCATTTTAAAGCGATTTAGAATCTAGTTATTAAATATTTACGCATCCTCTAAAGAAACGTGATAACATAAAATAATGAATCGTATTTCGCTCAGTTTGAATTGATTTTTATATATTTTAATTACCAGTTTCGTCGAACGTCAATATCTGTAATATTTTCTTATTAACGAAGCCGCGAAACAAATCTAGAGGGAACAGATTTTCAGTTTATCAAGCTCGACGTGGCTCGTAATCCACAGCGACGTTAATAAAAATCTTGGTCCATTCCTTTCATGTTCGCTATATACAGCAATTTTCGACTGCTCTAACGGCACCGCCCCTTGTGTTGTCACGAAATAAGAACTTTACACGAACAGGCGTGAATACGGAAGCAGAGAACAATGGGGAATCTTTACAGTTGAAAATGCATTTCTCGAAGCTAAATTCCAAGACCTTTACGGGTTGTACGGCTGAGTTACGGTCGTTTCCAGTTTGACATCATGAATAGGTCATGCTATGTTACGTAAGGATATTGCTGTTGGATGCTAGATAGTGTACTGGTGGACATTCAGTAAGTGTAATAGATTTTTTTATTGGCTCGAGTAAAATGGTTTGAAATGACTAGCTTTTTATTGGGCAAATTTTAAACTACTATGTAAGCAATTGTTGGGGACATCTTTTTCTTCATTTCAAATGTTGCAACACACTGTCTGCAGATAATACTTATTAGCAAGCATTTCAAAAATAATCAATCACACCCTCTGTAAAAAAAAAATGCAGGTGTGATTTGTTTTGAGGGGCAAATGGTTTTCTTCTGCCAAGTCAAAGAGGTTCTCCCAGAAGAATACTCTGAGCCTCCTCTATCTTTGAGTTCTTTTTTGTAGGTGCTCACAAACGAAGTTGTAGCGACCTTCCTTGCTAATAGGTTATTTTCTTCATTGCCACTGATTCGAGTGTATTCAGATACCCTGCATAATGCTATTCTGTTTTCTTTGCCTAGGTTGTTTAGTCTGTTAATTCACTCTTAGACTAATTTCGAGCTGATGATGTTAGAACTCAGCGAATGTTTTGCTTTCTGTAGTGCCTGTCCAGGTTCCTGGTAGCTGATCAACCTTATTTGTTAGCAGTAACAAAGACTATAAATATTGATTGCCTGTCCTATTCTCTTTGTACCACTACTCAGAGTTCAAATCAATTGTCTATAAGAGTTTTGTCAGTGTTAGAACAACTGAACCAAACTTCGCAAAATTTGAGATAAGGTTATGTCAAAAAAATCTGTCATGAATGGAGAAGCCGTCTAGTACTTCTATCCGACATCAATATCGGAAAGCTGTATGTAATCGAAGCTGAAGCTGACGAAGACTCAGACCAATTTCGAGATGATGATGTTAAAACTCAGCGCCATTATGGCTGCTTGACTATCGGAGATAATTGTAGTGCTTTGCTTTCGATAGTTCCTAGCCAGGTTCAGTTGAGTACACCTTCCAATAGCATTGATCTCCACTTGGAAGACGCTAAAGTATATTCTCATTGACTCCGAGTATTCGGTTCCTGGCCCAAATGCCCTCGCACCTATTCCTTTGTCGGTTTTAGAACCATCCACATTTCATTTAATGGTGTTTGCTTTTAGGAAGTAGTTGGAAGACTCGTCCACTCATTCTCACTTATTATTTAGCTTCGTCAGAAAGTTCTTTTCGAAGCTATATTTCCTATCGTTAGCTAAACTTAGACAGCACTACATATCCTGCCTCAGACTTCTCCTATAGATAATTTTTGAGTTTTTCCCCCGGGGAAGCTTTATCATAGAGGGTGGCACAAATAAGAGAGCGAATTTATGAAAAACTGATAGAAATCTCATTTGGAGACCGTCCAGTCCCTGATGAGAAACATCCGCAAAAATTTGCGTCTGATGGAATGGAATTGACCACTTCACTTAATTTAATTTATTTTATATTATTTTGTACCAAAACTTTTAGGACATATGCCAGGAATGTAAAGTCTAGTCCTTAATTGATCCTTGAGAAATTATAACTAAACAATTTTTTCACTCACCCTATATATGTAAACAATAATATGAAGAAGTTAAGGGCAAGTAATTAAACAAACCGAATACGAATATTTACCTATTTTTTTGTATTAAAACCGATACATGGCGAAACATTCATTTGAAATTACTAAACGACTTTATTAACTTCGCATGTAAAATGAATGCTACGTTGGCTAGCTACGGCATCGCGTGATTTGAACACGTGCGAAAACTAACACGTGCCATTTTGATTCAATGCAGGTGACAACTGGTTAACTGTATATAAGCGTTGTTTACCACAACATGCATTTGAATGCATTTATTATGAAATCTACTGTGTACTAGTAAAGTTTAGCCTTAGTGGACCTTGTTAGAATGAATAGATTTAATCATTGCTTTCTTTATGGTTTCGTTCCTTAGACTTTTTCATTTCAATTTTGATTCCATTATTCGTAGACATATTACTTGCATTTATTTAATAACACTGAGCTAGAACGAACACAGAACTTCCGCCAACAATTTTTTATGCTTGAATTGTTGTTAAAAAATATGAAAATCATTTCTTTGACATTTTCAACTCTTTCTCGTTGTCATTCTTTTCTTCTATCTACCATCACTACTAACGGCTTCTCAAAAAGGTGGGATTTCGGTTGATATTTCACTATAGTTTGACATTTTATGCAAAGTCACTGGAAAATTCAGCATTGCAAAGACATGTTAAAAATGTTCCAAAGAAATCCGGAAAGCATGTCAACCATTGTAACTGGTGATGAAACGTGATGTCCTCAATACGAGGTAAAAACAAAACGTCAGAATGCGGCATGAAAGACATCAAAAGAGAAGAAATTGTGCTTTCAGAAGAGGCAATGCTGATTGTTTTCTTCGACTGAAAGGTAAGGGTCAGACGGTGAACGCAAAATATTATCTGGGAGTTCTACAACGATTATGGGCGAGAATTAGACGAGTTTGACTGGAATATCGAGAGCTAGGCAGTTGATTGTTGTTGCACGACAATGCCGTCCACCATATTCGCCTGATTTGGCTCCGTGCGACTTCTGGGTATTTCCCAAACTAAAATTGGCGGTGAAAGGAAATCGTTTCGATACCATCCCGGTCAACCAAAAGATTTCGACCACCATACTAAAAAGACCATTCCAGTCGATGAGTATAAAAAATGTTTGGAAAAATTTATTAAACGTTTTCTGCGATGTATTGACTCAAAAGGAGACTATGTTGAATAAACAAGAATAAAAATTCGAAATAATAAACGCTTTGTATATTTTTAGACCAGTCTTACTGGATCTGGGACAATTTGTGTATTATCTTGCTGTAAAGAAAAATTACATAAAAATATTTAAAAAATTTAAGAAATTATAGAAAGAATTTGAAGACCGACCTCGCAGACATAACTTAAAATGAATTAAATGATGCGTCAAAAGGAAATAAAAAAAAACAGATCCAAATGCTGAGAGATTCAACTTTAGTGAGGTGGTCAAGAAGACAAAAAAGAAATGTTTATCTGATTATTTTGTTCACAAAACTCAAAAATTATCCAAAGACATTTTTTTTTAACAGAAGCACTTCGTAGACATGGAAAGCGTTTGAAATCCGAAACGATTGAATTAATAAAATTCGTTTGAATGACTCTTTAGTGTTTGTCAATTGAATATTGTTATAGTGGTATGTCATACCTCCATGACAATTTGTTTCTTAGTTATTGAATTTAGCTGAAAAGTTGATGTCAATCTTATTAGTAACATGCGAGCAACAAAGATTGAAGCGTGCTGGTTCTATACTTGTTTCTAATTTTATCAAAACTATCTTCTAATTAGACCTTTACCCATAATGCCTTTGAATTTGCTGTCAAGTAGTGTATTAGTCTTGTCATCTTGTCAGTTTATATTTTCCTGCTCGATATTTTGTGTTTGTAACTCCTTTAACTTTGTTGTAATAAGAAACTCGTTTTTTTTTAAAACGTTGTTTACATTTTGCTCATTCACTGGTGTTATAATGTAAAACTACTATGGTGTTTTCATTATATATTTATTAACAACATATTAAGGTATTGACAGAGTATTGATACAGGTCGTAGATAACAATTCTGTTCTCGAATGTTCTAGGTTACTATATGTCAGTGTTGCCAACTCATTGCACTATAGGTGCGTTGCCAACCTATGACATCTCCCTTCTTTTAAGAAGACTAATATAACAATGCTTACTAGTAAATAAATATAATGTATTCTATACTTAACTAAATACTTAAACATAATCTTTCAAATAAATTGGTTTTTGAATAAGTCTTTTGGGTCGCACCGGAGTAGGAGCATTTTGTACTAGTATTTTACAATTTGCTTTCTCTTCGGTGTTATCATCAGTTCTATCTATCTTACTTTCTACATTTACATCTCTTTTCTTAGTATTACTGTCTAAAATGTTGTCTAAAGCAGTGTCAAATAATTCATCAAAAATTATATTTGCAAAATTATTATTATCAACACAGGGTCTTAAAAATTTTCTATTTCTTGTTAATATGTTATTGCTGTGATACATTTTTATTTGATATGTTCTAGGTCTGTGATCGAGTGCTATAATTATACCTGGTTGCCAGGTGTTACCCCGTATCTTTTGTGTTGCATTTTGCACCATTACTTGTTGTCCGATTTCTAATTCCTTTAAAGGTCTTGTAGTTCTGTCAAAATATTGCTTTTGTCGTCTTTGTTGCTCCTCTAATGCTTCTTTGTATTTAGGCCAAACATAATTTGGTTGTAACAATGTTTTATTTATGTATTTCCAGTCTGGACATCTGCTGCACTAGCTCTGTCTTTCCTCGCTTCGTTTCCATGTCCATATCTTCTATGTTCAAATCTCTTGTTAAATGTTTGCTTTGGCTGCTTCGATTTAATTTCGTTGATTTCCAATGTTTTAGTCTTCTCCATTAACTGTCGTACCTGATGTTCTGTTTGTTCTGCTGCTCTGCATATTTCCATTGCTTTTGTTAAATCTAGATTCTTTTCACGTAACAGTCTGTCTTTTATCTTTGCCTCTAAGACACCACATACTATTCTGTCTTTAATTAATTCATCTTTCATTTGTGCAAATTCACAATTTGCTGCTAGTTTCTTTAATTCACCTAAGAAAGTATCAAAATTCTCACCAGGACGTTGTATTCGTGTGTTAAATTTATGTCTTTCTACGCTAGGGTTACTTTTTGGTACAAAATAATCTTCAAACGCTTTTACTACTTCCTTGTAGCTTTCTTTCTTCTGTTCTGATAATTCAAATGTCTCAAATATTTCTTGTGCATCTTCTCCCATACAATGCAGTAAACATGCAATTCTATTTTCTTCTGTACCTTTGTTGTTAATTCCGGTAGCCTTAATATATATTTCGAATCTAGCCTTAAATTTCTTCCAATTTAGTCCCAAATCGCCATCCATACTCATTTCTCTCGGCTGCTTTACGTACTCCATTTTGTTTTTGTAGTTAGTTTTCGTATTGTATTTTCACTGTTCTTTTCTACTTTCAATATGTTTTCTTCTTTATTCTGTTTCCTTTTATGACTGCGCCATGTTATAATGTAAAACTACTATGGTGTTTTCATTATATATTTATTAACAACATATTAAGGTATTGACAGAGTATTGATACAGGTCGTAGATAACAATTCTGTTCTCGAATGTTCTAGGTTACTATATGTCAGTGTTGCCAACTCATTGCACTATAGGTGCGTTGCCAACCTATGACAACTGGTAAGTAAAATAATTCGTGAAATAATTTTGTTGCAATAGTTGTCAAAATGTTTAGGAATCGACCATTCAATGTTTACGATTGAGGAGAACACCTTCCTTTTGGAAGCATACTTTCGTGGAGGATTTCGCAAGGAAGATGGTACCTGGGAATATTCACTACAAGTGTGTTATGATGACTACATCTTACAGTTCCCAAATGAAAATATAGAATTTGGCCAAACTTTTCGACAACACATTCGTCGCATTGTGCAACGTTTCAGACAGACAGGTAGTGTTTGTAAAGGAAAATCCTCTGGCAGAAATACAGTTCTGAATAATGAAACTGTGGAAGACGTTCGAGTCAGAATGCTGAGAAGTCCAAAGAAACCTGTACGACAGCTGTCACAGCAAACAGGTATTTCATATTAATCAGTATTTAGCACATGTAACTAAGTATGTTTTGGTTTAGGGGTATCTTATGGTTCCTGTCGGAAGGCACTAAAAAAAGTCCTGCATATGCGTCCATATAAGGTTTCAGTTGTGCAAGAGTTGTTACCAGTTGATTATAAAAGACGTGTATATTATTGCCACTGGTTCAACCAACACTTAAATAACAATGAGATGCTGAACATCACGTTTTTCAGTGATGAAGCCTGGTTCCACCTTAGCGGTTTTGTTAATTCACAGAATTATCGCATATGGTCCACTGAAAATCCCCACGAATTCAGAGAAACTGAACTGCATCCGGTAAAGGTTGGAATTTGGGTCGCCATGTCACGTAGAAGAATTATTGGTCCAATATTCTTCAACGACAATATAAATGCACACAATTATCGACAACAGATCATTTTTAAACCATTTGCATCCTGACGAACTACACAATGGATACTTCCAACAGGATGGTGCCACAGCTCATACAGCAAATGAAACAATAAGGTTTCTCGAAGAATTTTATGATAACCGATTAGTAAGCAGGAATCTGTGGCCCCCTCGGTCACCTGATCTTACACCTTTGGATTTCTTTTTGTTCGGATACTTAAAAAATAAGATATACAAAAATGCTCTACATACTATTGAAGAACTGCAGCAAGCCATTACTGATGCAATTCGAACAATATCTCCAGAAGTATTAATTAAAGTCTCCGACAATATGAAGAGAAGGGTTAATACATGCCTGGAAAGTAATGGTGAACATTTTCAACACCTTTTATGATAACTAAATATCTTGTTAAAGTTTAAGTTAAGTTTAATAAATGAATTATTTTCCTCATAATTTATTGCTTGTCTAAATAACTTGTAAGTTGATTTTACATTAGCTGAATAGCTATACACGTTTTTATATGACAATGAGAGGTTATGTTAATTATTCCTACGCCTAGGTATACTTCGTTTCACTATATTAGATGACCTTGGCACGCTTCAATCTTTGTTGCTCGCACTGTAGAAGCGATACCAATAATTTGAACAGAAGTGGTACTTGCTTAATTGTACTGGAGCCGCTATATGGCAAGTATTTATGCTCTGTCGAATTAGCTCGTTATACTTCAAGTCTAAATAATTTTTCGTCTTTTTCAAATTAAGTAATTGGACTAAAAGTAATTGTCCTTTATCTGATCGGTTACAGCCGTTTAAATGGTTTACAGTGGTTCAAAACGACGTTTCTTGAGGTGAGTTCTCGGATAAGTAACGGGGCTAAGGGGCCCTACGAATGTCTTTACCGACCAAAACGTCATTTATTGAGATTTCGGTGTGACACTGCGTATTGTGGTGATGTCAAACGCACTTGCTCTTGATGTTTGGTCCCACATTCAGGAGCTCGTTTTTTTTCTAAATCCTTCAACAACCTCTCAATAAAGATGTTGATTAATTCTTTGGCCTTGAGGCACATGTTCTTTGTAAACAATTCCATGATTGTCAAAAAAGGTCTTGGTCATCTACTTGCTTATTTTTGCTTTTTTTGTGTCTTGGAGACGTTGACGTATGCCACTCCATGCTTTGACAATTGACTTATCAATCCTTCATTTTGAATTTATTAAATATATACTTGAATACCAAAAAATGTTATGTAAATGTTTTTAAAGATTTTGATTGTACGTTGAAGACTCTCTTTTATTAGGTTTTAGACATGCTTTTATTTTCCTTTTATAAATTTCTTGTTCCACATTGGTGTTATTTCCATTCTTCATCTAAAGGCAACCATACTGTCCCCCAAGCGTGTGAAAGTTTCTTTTTTTTTCCTACCACAAAATTTTGTTTTCCGTTCCATTTGTAAAATATTTTTAATAGGCCATTCCGACCAATCAGCCTGTATATCAAAAAAAAGTACAAACACTATAAACTATAACAGTATTATTTTTCATACAAACTTTGCCACCCTCTTTCATCCATTTTGGCCTTGAATTTGAAAAAACCTGGCAAATTTTGTTTCCTTAATTTTTTCAAGGAGCAGTATCAAATAAATTTGACCATACAAATATATTTTTTGAATTGCTTCGTTTCTAATTGAGTTTGGAAAAGTTCAAGGCATTTGGGACATCAAATTTATTTATTGAAGAATATTTTTTCGACCTTGTAGGGGTGCAATTATCAACAAATTCCTTCTTTATTGCCATCAATTTCTCCTACACTCATTAAGCAGGAGTGGTTATAATTAAACGACAACGTATTAAGCCTATTTCACAATTACCAAACTCCTTCCAAATATCTCACGAAAACCACTACTAAACAAAATTCCCTTATTTATCCAAGTATTGACACTTCACCCCCACAAGATGTTTATATATTCTTCCTATATTTACTCAACCGAAATTAGGGAAGCCACACAGCCCACGCAAATTACGAATTGGTGTCCTCCAGAAAGAAAATATTTTCGTGACGAGATTATAAGCGAAACAAAGACAAACTAAAGAGGACGACGAAAGACGCGAGCAAGATAAATTTCACTTAACGCAAACTATCGACGCTCTCCTTTCTGTGTATCTTACGCAAGACGGCCGTCTTTAATGTCTCGTTTACATCGGCTGAGAATTCCCATTTATGATGCCGTCCGGGATTACCGGAAATGACCATTAAGCCCGTCAGAGATCGGCGAGAAATATTCTAATAATTCAGATTTATTTCGTCAAAGCTGACTCTCGCTACTTAAATTAAACGCTGTATGTATATCGTATTTCTTTTAATATTAAACGATTTAATATGGTGAAGAATGATATTTTGCGTAATGCGTAGGAGGAAATGATGTTTAAATCTGAAGGCCCGAGGATAATGTTTGCATTGAAAACAACGCTCGGAATTTCGTTCATACAGTAATTAAATGCTTTTGCAGTTTTGTTAATGGAATCGGTGTACAGTGGGAGTAATGTGTGGTACGTAATTTAATTACTCCGAGGCTGAAACGAAATGTGTGCCTTTTATTATTTTCGTTGTTTGGAATGTAAATATACTCTGACTTAATCAGTATTAGGTTTGTGTAAGGATAATCCTCTTTGTATAAGGAAAGTAATAACAATTCAAATGTGTGAAATTTCAGGGAAAAAAAAAACTAATTCAAAACTTAATAAAAGTTAAATTATGAAACTAAAATGTAGAATAATTTTTATTCTGCGAAACGAAGATGTTGCAACAACAAGAGATGGAAATTTGTGAGCATACATTTGATACAGAACAACGGCTCTACCTACTCTAAATGACTGTCTTGCAAAGAAAAATAATATTTCTCACCCATTTAATAATGAGATGAAGATGGCAGATATCGATTGGTTAGCTTGCTTTAGAAAAAGGCATCCTAACATAATTCTGAGAAAACCAGAGGCTACTTCCATGACAGGGACCCAAAGTTTTAATAACAAACCAATGTCAAAACTTTTTTGACATTCTTGAAACAAGTCAACCACTTCCATCCTGCTCATAGAATATACAAACATGCAATATTCTCTTTGAAAAGAAGACAGAAGGTTGAGACAATAATTTCTGCAGAAAAAGTTATTCCTTGGTTATGAGTAGTAGGATGCAAACAAATATCTTTATGCAATGGTTTTTTTAATATGCCAGGCCTTCAGTAGAATATGCAGCTAGCCTTTCTAATTCAAAATGCTCATGCCAATCACACAACAATGCTATGTGTTCATGTAAAAATGACATACCTACTCATTTTTTGTTACTATAGAGACTGACAAGGAAACACAGGCAAGTGGTGGTAACCGATTTAAAAGAAATTTGATGGGTTTGTAGACTGATGCAGTATAAGAACAACGGTAACTTCCATAGATGCTAAATCGCCCGTTTTCGAAGGGTGGAGCGCCCTAAAGCCAACGCTACCCTTCGCTATTTGCTCTAATATCTCCAAAACTATAAGACATATCAAAAAAAAGTTAAAACAAATATATAACTGTTTTATGAGTACTAAAAGATAGCGATAATAGTTTTAAAAAAATTTAGGGGGTGGAGGTTGTTTCTGGAAAACAAGAACTATGACAGGCAGACTTGTCGCTATCTTTTAGTACTCATAAAACAGTTACATATTTGTTTTAACTTTTTTGTGATATGTCTTATAGTTTTGGAGATATTAAAGCAAATAGCGAAGGGTAGCGTTGGCTTTAGGGCGCCCCACCCCCCGCAAACGGGCGATTTAGCATCTATGGAAGTTACCGTTGTTCTTACACTGCATCAGTCTACAAACCCACCAAATTTCATGGAAATCGGTCACCACCACTTGCCTGTGTTTCCTTGTGAGTTGTATATGCCAATAGAATCACAGAAGACATTTTATTAGATTTATTTAATTTTATTATTATTATATAAAAGATAATAGTGTATTGACTATAAAAATCGATTTTCTTTTAAGGTGAGATTTTGTATTGTTTGTTATAATTTTGTATAATTTGTTCTATTATGTGATATTAATAAATAAAATTGTCTTTTAAGGAGCAAATCGGTCTATAGTTAATACAACATCAGAGATAAGGCTTTACATATTATATTCATAAGCTGCAACCACTAGATATGTCTTCCATAAGCCCCATTAAGGCTCATTACCTTCAAGCATGTAAGAACTTCAGCCAGAACAGCGCTAGAAGGACTATAACATAGTTGCATCATAATAGACTTCTTGAAGAGATATTTTTGTGTGTAGCTGTTCCTGCTATAGCTGCCAATGTATTTCACTAGTGCAGGATCTTTCATTTGGTTGTATTTTCTAATGTTGATTTTGTAGATGCAGAATTCTCTAACATTCCGGTGAATCCCAAAGATAATCTCAATGTTACCAAAAGCAAAGCAATCTATGAAAATACACTGGATGAACATGAAGATGGACATGGATACATATATCAACACATGAGAAACTGCTGGTTGGATCATATGGTGGTAAGCAAAGTTCCTCTAGGTATAGTAAATCGAAAAGGATTTCTTTACTAAAACAAACCATTGGAAAGCAGAGGAAACATAACGGAAAAACCGACAGAACAAATATTAAAATCCAGTCCTCATAAAATGAAGCAATTACTAATATGCAATAAAAACAATAAGAGGAGACCAAAAAAATAGAAAGGATAGAGAAAAAATACCTCTCACCTAATGAAGAGTCT
This sequence comes from Holotrichia oblita, assembly GCA_023690525.1. Taxonomy (NCBI): domain Eukaryota; kingdom Metazoa; phylum Arthropoda; class Insecta; order Coleoptera; family Scarabaeidae; genus Holotrichia; species Holotrichia oblita. Next base: position 14,113,361 of record CM043017.1, read on the forward strand.
AACAGTCAAAAGATATCTCAAAATAAAAAATGTGCCTCAAACAAAAAAGCAGCTTAGTTTTGAAGAAGAGGAAGGAGAAGAAAATGATGGAGAATATGTCGGTTGTAATGAGACCTACTCAATATTGAAACACCATGAAGAATAGATTAGATGCTTAAAATGTAAGACATTAAACAAACCATACCAGACTGATAAGCTTGATGTTCAAGAGACTGAAATCAGTGTTAAAGAAATTATGATATTTTATTTAAATAGGTCAACTACAGAAATCGGTACTTATGTATATTCTAAGGGATATTTTAGTATCACCAAAAAAAAAAATTGTCCACACTTGCACAGAATAGCGATGCCTACAGTTAGAGATTGACCGGACACAGTTTTGTGTTTATGAATATGAGCACAATATTCAAAGAATTTGACCATTAAAATAAATAGTAAAATCATCATTTTCTGAGAAATTTCTATAATTACTTTGGAAGACTTTACCAGCCGACACCTTTAAATCTAAATTAACCTGGGACTGTCTGCTCACTCTCCATACTCTTCCCAAAGAAACTACAGTTACACTGAGGTGAGCACCAAGTCATTGGGAGAGTGAGGGCAACGAAACTGCTGATGGTCTTGCAATGAATGGTGCGTCGTTGCGATTTCTTGGATCAGAGCTATTCTGTGATCTCACCAAAAGCTATATAAGAGCTTATATTCAACAGTAGAAAAGTGAACAAAAAATCTCGTACCTACTGGACTAACACTCCAAAACTAAGACAATTAAATAAGTTTATTACTTTTTTCAATCGACAAGTCTAAATCTCTGGTGGAGCTCGGTAGACGAGGCCTCAGCACCATCATGGCTTTAACTTACAGTTCTTCTTCAATATAGTGTCACGAAACTTTTTCTCTAACTGTACATACCACCTGAAGAAGATGGAAAAGGTGAATTGTGATAAATGCCGATTCTGTTCGGACAACGGGAGACGACATAACATATTATGTGCAACTGCGAGGCGGTGGCTAAGCAAAACCACCACTACCTCGAACAGATACACGTACAACCGGCTGACATTAGAATCATAGCCCACAAGAAAATCCCTCTGATAGAAAATTTGCATGATAAGTAGCCATAGAAAAGCCAATCGTGATCTTGGATCTTTATAAATTGCTTCATAAGCTCCAACTTAATACGCAATGAGACAAGAATAATTTTAATCCCAGCAACTCTATCTTTGGTAATTGAAAACCAGTTCGTTATAATCTTGTATTGATTCTTAATTCTGTAATCATGTTATGGAAGGATCGTTCATTCAGGTCTCAACATTTTTCCCCGCTGCGATCTGACTAAGTAACTAAGTATCGTGAGGAGAACAAAAAACATGGAAAGGTTTAGCTTATCATTGATGACGCACCTACCCATCCCCCTCTTGAAGTATTGAATGTAATCGATGATAATTTTGAAGTTCAGTTCCTCCCAGCCAATGTTACAGCCACTCTGTAGCCAATGGACCAGGGAGTGATTGTAAAAATAAAAAAAATCTACAGGAAGCAGCTACTTCGGCGTCTTTTGTTGTCAGAAAATGACAAAGAGAGTGTGGTACAGTGTATAAAAACTAATGAACAAAGAGCATGGAATAAATTATGGTCTGAAGAGAAAAGTGCTGGAGAAGAAGATGTAAATGATAATGAAGGCGGTGGTATTAACGGAGTGACAGGAATATGCAGAAAGATTCCGAGATTTGAATAATGCAATGAGAATGACGCCAGTGAGTGGTTAGCTGTTGATAACAACGATCCTGGTTACCAGATGTTGACCGATGAAGAAATTGCTGCTATGGTGTATGAAGACGTCGCAGAACCAGTTGAATCAGATGATGAAGTTGAAGACGAAATTGAAGAGGCAGGGCCGACACATTCACAGGCATTTACGACAGCATGGCTCGAGAAACAGAAGGAGAGTACACCTGCCTAGCTCATTCTGTTAAGAAGTATTAAGAACTTGACGAACAACTACTGCAGTACAAAAATTAATTAAGGACTGTAAGTGAATTCTCAAGGTTTCAGTTAGTTTCTATAATTTTAAAGCATAAAAATAAGTAACCTATTTTAGAAAATCCGGATTTTTTGATAATCCGGATGAAATTCGATCCCAATTAATCCGGATTATCGACGCTCTACTGTATATTGTGTTAGAGTCACATTATTGGGAATCTTTAGATAAATATGCATTTCCTATAGAGAATTGAATAGATATTAATAATCTGACGATCATATTATCGAATCAATTCAGGAAATCTCTTATCTGGAGCGGATACATCCACAAATTCTTTTTTTCTTCTTTTCCTGATCTACTTCCGAATAGACTATTGTATTATATTTTACCACTCAGAGAAGATTAGAAAACATAACTTATTTATTTTCAAACTCAATGCTTTCGCCCTTAATATATCAAAAAGTTTCATAATTTATAACGCTGCAGATGTTGTTTAACAAGAAAAGAGGTAATGCACAACACAACATCAAACAACATATTAATGTATTGGTATATTTTATGGTTCATTCGATTTGTTACTTTGATTTAAAATCACGTTCTTTATCAAATTAACACATCGGCACGTTAAAGAAAGTTTCCCCCTTCTTTTACGTCAGTTTAAAACTGACGTATAAATGTGACTATCGATTTCCTTCATTCAAGTCAGCCGTACGACAAAACCGCCATTTTTTCTTTCTATGGAGAAAACCGCGCACACAGAACACAAAACATATCCCGCTTCCTTTTTTCATCCCTCTTTTTTTACCTACTTGAAAACCATGGCAACATGTCCGTCTTGTTTGATCATAAAAGGCACATTAGAGCCGGTGTGTATAGCAACAGCAACAATAACGACGAAAGCTCACTACAAAACAGATCTACTGATTATTATTGCGGTTTGCCGGTTATGTAGCTCGCATTGACTTAATCCTCTTACGACATAAATAAAAGTCCTCTCTATATAATATATAACGTTTCCCTATACGATGCGCCGTAATAATATATATATAAACTAAAGTATTGTATATATAACTCCTTTATCGTCATTGTTATTTTTATGTAATGCCATCGTCTATACGAGAACGTAATAAAATCAGAGCGTGAGAGATAATAACAAGTTGTCCTCGTAAATGTAACGCAGTTAATACTCGTGCATAATAAAGAAAGATTATAAAAAATATCCATAAATTTAAAAGTGATAGATAAGCGCTGTACATTGAAAGAACTAGAATTACACTAATTAAATGTCCTCTCAAGATTGTATCCAGTTCTGGAATTGAATTAGTAATTTAGTCATGAATTATATCGTTTGTTACAAGTTTCATCATAAAAATTCTTTGCACCCGGACTCAAACAACTCAACATCGTCAAACGCGACGCTTTAAAAATCGTAAAAACATCAAAATATCACTCTAAACAATGCTGGAAGTTGAAGTTTTAACTACATCCCTACGGCGAACACTGGGGTCTTTACACATCAACGCCCAACATCTCGAAAACTATTCCGGCTGGTGATATTTTCATTTGGCGGGTTTTATGTGTTAACCTGAATGTGTCAGTTATGACTTATGTCCGTTGTTAACGGGATGGTATAACTGTACGCGGCCTGCGAGAATGGTGCGACGCGGCGTGAAAACCCGGAAACACCCCAAAGTTGCCGGAGAAACGCAAAATCAATACCGAAGCCGTGAATGGTTTCGAATCCCCCGAAAGTTATAAGCTGTAACCCCTTGATGTTGTTCCTATACAGTCTGCGGCGTTTCGTATTACAGTTAATTTTACAATGAACGCCATCGGAATGGTGAAAGAGGGAAGCGCTAAGATGGGTTTATAGAGAGGAATATTGCAAAATTAGCAACTATGACGACGCATAATAGTCTCATTATGTGATGTTTTATCGTGTGTCACGGAATGGGGGATTTTTTTTCTACTTTGATAAAAGTGTAGAGCTGCTGCTGTTACTATATATAATGAGGAAGGCGTATTATAATGGTATATGTGCTGTTTAAAAATTAATGGGGGGATTAACACTTGGACCTTTATAGTTATTCAGCAGCATTAATTTGCAAAAATTCTTGAAACAAAACTGAAACTGAAGCTTGCTTAAATTTCTTGTCTTCTAAATGATTTGAACAGGTTATGATTCAAATTAGGCTACTTCTTCTTCTTTGTAACCGATTTTGGACATCAAAAATAATGATCAAACTGTAGTCAATCCTATCCTGCAATAAAAATTTTATTTTCGAGAAACATTTTCTTCGATATTTTGGAAAAGAAAAACGAGGATGATATCAAACGCTGGTCAATTCTGAATTCCAATTTTAATAGTCAATGAATGGTCAATCTCTCCTCTTACTTTTGAAGTTTTCTTACTGATCACTGATTGGTCTTGAACAAAAGTTTTTTTTGGTGATATTGCTCAGCCCCCACCTAGCTACTATTTTACTCTGATGAACATTTCTTAGAGGTTCCATTACATATACATATTATGCTAACAATTCAGTACCAATTGAGACACTTAAATAGAGTATTGATCGAGTTATTCGTGAAATACAACCCATTATCGAGGTAAGTAATAAACAATACCTAAATAGTCTAATACCAACCCATCATTTCTAAGAATCAAACACAATACAAAGAGTATCATCAATTTCTGTTTTGCTTTTTTAAGATTTCAGATTTATTTGGGGGTGATATTACACTGCGACCTATTTATCTATTGCACCCCTTGCATGAGCTGTAAACTACTGGGGTTTGGCCACTCTCAGAGCTCCCCATCCAGTCTAAGTCTAGTCTTTGTCGAGATCATTAGCTTGAATTTTCCAATACTGAGGGGGCTTCTCTTTTTTGCTGGTTCTTCTATAACCTTTGTGTACCAACTTGCATAAATTCTTCACCATCATAACCTCTTATATAAAACAAAATGTTAGGCGCTGATTTTTTAAAGTTTTAAAATCATCCTTCGCCACGCAGAACTGGCAGTTGTTATTCTGTTTCAGACCTATCCTTGTCATGTGTTCCTCAAGGTGACAATGCCCTGTAAGGAAATCTGTGAGGATGCGTAGTCTGTTTCTATTTAGTTCTAGCAAGGTTGTAGTTTCCAAAGAATATCTTGGAGTGTTTCAAACCAGGGAGATTCTCCCAGAGAGAAACTCTGATCTGTCTTCGAATTCTTATTTATAGGTGCTCATCAGTATACTGCAAAACGGTTCCAAATTATGGCGGTCTTCCTTGCTAATAAGTTACCTTCTTCGTTCCAGCTGATTCCAGCGTGTTCTGGTACCCAGCATAGTGCAACTCAACACAAAGTTTCGCTAAGGCAGTGAGGAAACTGGTTCAAAAACCTAACGGAAGTCCATCACTACTCGAACTCATTTTTACGTTAATTTATTATATAGCTGTTTAATAAACCGCAAGACTATAGCCTTAAATTATATTTCTTCACCTTACTTGTTCAACGGTTTAATTTTTTGCAATCTTAGGAATTTCAGGAAGAATTTGATCAATTGAACTTCTATTTATAAATGTGTTATAATTAAGTCCACAATCTCCCTCACATTTATATTATTATATACAGTGTGTCTGTAAATGATCGTACGCGAATAATGTTGGTACTATGGATTTTATTTTTCTACAGTTGGTGACTTTCAATGGCGTAGGTGGGTTGACAAAAAATGTTAATAATAATAAACACTAAGGTTAAGCTGGTTATCTGAGTTTATTAAATAAATATTCAAGAAATGCTTTATTACATGAAAACAACACTGATGAGTAGAAAAATACTTTATTTTTACAGAAACTGTTGAAAATTTCTCGTCGTTTCATTATTTTCAAAACACAAGTTCTTACTCGTGATGTTTTCAATTTCAGTTTCAAGTTCCTCCAATATGTGTAATCGGTTTTTAAAAACATTATTCTTTAGATATCCGAGTAATGTTGTCAAATCTGGACTTCTTGGTGGGCACAGACCTTGGCTGATAATACGATCACCATAAAACTGCTGCAAAAGTTCCTAGCACCTGCTGTGTAATGGGTCTGTCTTGTTGGAAATAACTCCATGTTATTTCATCAGATGTCCGATTAAAAAGGAAATGACAATTGTTTCATTGAATATTGGCCCATTATTCTACTTTTGTATATTGTGATTCCAACTTTTATGGGAAGCAGATCTTTTTTGATAATATGTGTGGGTTTTCAGCCCATGTTCCAATTTACTATTGTATCCAGATAAATGAAAACTTCATCAGTATAAAAAGTTAAGTCGAGTAAATCATCATTATTTAGATTGGTTCTCGAAGATCATTAACAACAGGTTCAGTTAATACTATAGATCGCCCAGTTGATTTACCTTTACAAATACAGTTTTTTTGTCTCAAATCGCTTGACAATTGCACGTTTATTGTGACCAAAAACTTCATAATTTACATTTTCGCGAGGAAATGCTTCTACGAATTGTTCAAAGCAAGCAATCATTTCACTTCCTATGACAACAATTCAATCTCCGTCACTTTTGGTATCAAGAAAACGTTGTTCAATTATAGACAAACTTCAACACAAATTAATTTATTAACTGTACTGTAGATGTCTATATTTGAAACAAATCCTAGAGTTTTACGATTTGAGTATAGATAACGTTGGTAGCAGTTATTAAGAGCTTCAGTTTCTCTAAAGCTGGAGCGACTTCTCCTTTAGTCTTTTATTCATCTCGTGAGTGGCTCCCAATGAGCACGTGGAGTGTTGAAGGTATGTTGCCTTCTCAATCTCAGCCGCGGTTACGCGCGGGGGTGGTCTGTCCGGATTCGATTCTCCAAGATGTTCTATTAAAAAGATCTCCTAGCGAGAAGCCCTATCTAACGTTCTTCTGTCCAGTGCAAGTGGGTGTTCATTTAGTACCAGAAGTAACCAGTAGGTCTCGATGAAACTGCGCTTTACTAATAAACCAAGGCGCGGCGACAATCATGTGCAACACCCGATTCTGTTTAGACGCTTGATTTGTGAAGTACTGGCAATGGACTAGGTTCGGGTACCTTTCAACATTGCTTTCACCACCGACGATGCAGAAAAGTATATATGTATGCGTTAAGGGGTGATATTTGCATTGTAACCTGAAAGGTCTATTGTGTCCCCCCTTTGTTGCTGTGTGGTTGAGGGTTTCTCGAATTCATAGCTGGCTTGCTAAGCCTATATGCTTTAGAAAATTTAGAATGTGGAGATGGATTGATGTTAGGCAGATCTCCCTCTTCTATTTCATAAGATCCTAGATGCATAGCCCTTGAATTGCATAGTGCTACGCACTCAGAGACGATATTCATCGGCATTCTGCTGTCTCTGCTAGCCCAATTGTTTTCATATGCCTTCGGAGCCGACAGTGACCTGATAGGATTACTGTCAGTAAGCGAAGTTTGTCTTTGCTCGTGGTAATTAGTTCATTTAATCTGTTCAGGTTGTAGGTCCCCAGAGTTGTTTTCGCTTGTCTTATTCCATGTTGGTCACGATGCAAAAATAATAGCTTAAGAATTGATTTTATTGCAAAATTTTAAGTATTTTTACGCATTTGCAGACAATTGTAGATGAATTTATTATAATAATTGCTAGCCGATAAACCATGGAACAAATAATCAAAGTAGACGATATCCCTCTCCAGATATAAAGATATAAAAATTAATATCGCATTCTTAAAATATTTAATCTCGATAGAGAGAAAAAAGACCTCCAATCTAGTGGTCTAGTGGTATCTGCAGCAAAGAATTCAATCTGTCTTTTGGACAGAATTGAGACATGCTTAACTTGAACTAGAGACAGCAGTAAAGGTTGGACAAACTTCCGACAACACTCCAATGTGATCTAATCATCAAACGCATCAAAATATTAGTTATTATTTGATGTGAATTGAACGTATAAGAATCACTTCGATAGAATCATTTTTTCTGTTATCTCCTAACACGGATAATAAACTTAATAAAAGTACAGATGAACAAGATGATCCAATTATAAGCGCGTCAAAAAAACAACTTTTCCGCAGGATTTCGAGATTAATAAATAATTAGAACATTTAACAGTTTCGTCAAAGTTCAACTCAAAAAAAAAGAGAAACAATTTATCAGCTCTTGCATAATTCCTTTAACCAGAGCTCATTACAAAGAGACAGTCAATTAGTGTCGGAATTATTCCGACGCTCTGTTCTAAAGCGAATGATTGAAATATTTATGCGTGGAACTTTGGAAATTTGCAAACTTTAGCTCATATAAAATGCATTGGGTCGGAATTCTTTCCGCGCAAAGTTGAATGGAGCGTTTTGTGTGAGGATGGTAATCTGCTTTTTCCCACGATTGTTATTTTGGCTTTATTACCTTTCGGGAACTTAACGGGTAACAAGTGAGGATGAATATTTCTCTCTTGGATTATGTTTCTTTATGATTTAAATGAGGATTTTCGTGAATGTGGGAATATGGTAGATGTTTTTTTTTACACTAACGATAAGTTACATAATTTTGGGTTAGTAGATCAGTTAGAAGATCAATTTAAACATTTCTGAACAACAACAGAAGTTACGACAAGTTAGACGCATTCACAGTTAACAATTTGGGCACGTATGATGTATGTTAGCATCGTATATAAGTGATGGGAAGTCCCCGGCACATATCTTGTAACGCGTACGGAGCATTAATTCACCCCAACTGCCATACCGCCATCAGCCGATACGCCCTTAACTTGACGGTACGCGGAGTGACGAGCATTCGCTAATATTAATTTAGATTCATTAGCGGATAATTAGCGATCGTCTTTAGTTATAGCTGGTTGTCTCCGTCGTTCGCATGGTATGCGCGGTTTAATCAACGCGTTCGGATATCTTTCTCGGCCTACTCCGATTCAATTTCTGCGAAAATCACTTTATTTTATGATTAGATAAGAGGCGTTGCTCGAGTAGGATGGGGATGTGAAAAAGGACAATCAAGTTGCTCATGATAGTTGCTAATGTATTAAGTTTCTTTACGAACAAACCCAAACTAATATCTCCTATTTAAATGAAGAATGGTGAGCTGTGTGGTCCGCTAATTTTAATATAATTACCCGACTTATCACCAATCAAGCGTCAGAAATTTGCACATATAATACGTTTTCAGTTATTACGTCATGATAAGTCGTATATAGAATCGCCACTAAACTGCGAACAGATCAAGACATCTAGCAAGAGTGACAATCCATGAATTGTTCAAGCTAGAACGGCATCTGCTGTAAAAGGCCAAAACCACGTGATCCGTTTACAATACACCATGAGCGCTTATTACAGGTACTTTTTTTTTAAATTTTGGACCACTAAAATGTATCGCAACATGAACTTAAAAACTTTTAGTTTAAATTATTTCCAAATTTTGATTCCTGGAAAATTTGTATTATTTATATTTACCAGATGTCATCCAGGCATCCGTTGAATTCGTTTTAGTTTTCGTCACAATTACATGTCTACCCAGGCAGCTCATTAACGGCATTATTTGGTCATATATCACGTTATTCTAATCCTCAGATATTAGGTCTAAAGGGCGACTAGATAATGTGATTATGCCGCCGACCAATGATGCAAAAATTAAACAGCAAAATGACCTTATTAACACATACATAACTATACGTGCATTTGCGTATCTGAATAAAGTAAATTTACGTCAGTAGCTCTGTACTGTCATCATATGTATAAATTACTCTCAAGTACAGAATCGATTCCTCTGCAGAGTACCATTCGTTATTGAAACATAATTAACCATGCAATATTATTTACCGCGAGCGAATGTGGTAACAAAGAACTAGAAAACACATTTACACACACAAAAATTAAGTCCGACAAGCAATATATCTTGGAAGCCAGTGTAGCTGCACCTACCACAGATTAAAAAATATCTGAATATTAACTTGACCTTTAAATATCTGATATCAACTAAACGCGTTACAACGTTAATGACGAATATGACTTTATTTCAGCTAAAAGTTGATGCAATTTTTCGGTCTCCAACGAGACATCCTTATGTGGTAACATTTTAGTGAAACGATTGTGTGGTTTGGAGAAAATGACTAATAACAGAACGTCAATATGACATGAGCGTGTTACCTGGACAGCGATACTGCACCTAAGTAGGTACCTCATCAAAACCTTTGTGGATATCAAAAGACTATTCTATAAGAATTAGGTTCTCATCCATTCAGATGAAACTTTGCTAGGATAAGACAATGTGGCAGAAATCCCAAAGACTTTAACGCAGCAATCTTGAAACGGACTGAAATTTATGACAAATTATGTTAATTATTTTAAGCGACAAAACCATCCGACATTATCCACTCTCTCTTAGCGTAATAACTGATATAGGGTTTGGGTCGTGGAAACCACTTCTGCATTTGCATCACAGAACTTTAATTAAACAAACCACTACATTTTGTAGGAAACAATGATATCTTTCACAGAATCTGGATAATGGTTTTTTTGAGTAATGTCATTAGAACTGTCATAGTGCATTTAAGTTGTTCCTGTCATTGCAAATTTATCGAACGGTCAAGTTGACTTGAAAATTTGAGATATTGTAACTCGTTGGTCAAGCTCATTTCATGGCTAAATTATAAAATAAACATGACGGTAATAAAAAAAGATTTTTTGTTAGTTAACAGTCATTTTTTTTTTATAGTTATTGCTTTTTCCACTCTTGCTCCTCTAATTTATCATTACGATTTTGAAATATTATTTACGAAGGTGTACTAATTCTTTTTTTTTCATTGCTAAGAACATGTATCATGGTCACGATTTTCGCGAAATATATTCGACTGCATCATAGTTGCCTACAATATTTTTTGTACGAGAACTATAATAATAATATATATTGTTAAATGGAATCGATTATGACCACTACTAATCTCTTGATATTAATTAGAAAAAATTTGAGTTTAATTTGATTATTTGAAATGACATTTAATTTAAAATTATCAATTTCAAAATAATAAATATAATAATATTTTTTGCTGTTCTGACATTAAATTACTTATCCTTGGCAAACGAAAAATTTGATTTCATTTCCTTTTATTTTCACATGAAAAACAACTGAACTTTATCGCTGTAGCGATAGTATTAAGGTTAGGAATTTATGATAGCAAAATGTCATTCAAATTAATCAAGTTCCAGTAAGTACCAATAATTTTTCGAAATTTTCGTGCTTAAAGTGATATTTTACGAAAATTACGCAAATCGAATCGTGAAATGACAGGTTTTGATAAGGAAGTACAAAATAGTTAGTTTGAATTTTTTGTCAGAAAAATCAAAGACAATTGAAGTGACCAATTTAAAGCGCGAGGTGTAATGCGAGAAAATTTAAATGTTTGGAAACGAATTCGCGAAATGTTTCACGCACGAAGTTTGCATCAATATTTTTTGTACGAGAACTATAATAATAATACATATTGTTAAATACGTTATCGTTTATGACCATATTTATTCAGGTTTGGATAAATGATTTTACAAAATGTCACTGAATTAATCAAGTTTCCAGATTAAGTAAAAACTTTACTTTTACAGCACTCGTGCTTAAAGTGACTTTACGCACGCAAATCGAATCGTGAAATGACAGGTTTTGATAGGCGAGTACAAAAATATTATTTCTTAGGTGTACTAATCCGTTTTTTTTTTCGTTGCTAAGAACATGTATCAAGGATTTTATTTTCTTCAAAAACATTATATATTCGGTTGCATCCTAATGCCGGGCGTCTTTATGATTATTTTACCGTCCATAAAATGCCACTTTATGGACTCCTATGTCAGTGTCAAATAAATGTCAAAATCAGCTCAAAACTTTGCTATATTATTTGATGTATGTGCACCATGTGTGGTATACCGTATAAATACGTAGTTTCGTACTGAAACTTAGATTTATTAGGTAAAAGTTAATCTCTAGCATTTGCAGCTATTTCCTTTTATAGCTTCTTGTTCTGCAATCATTTTGCGATTGAGATCCTGACATTTTTAATAAGTCACTTGATGTTTGTACAAATAACAAAATACTGTCAACATACCCAGCTGTTAATCATTACCTTACGATCTGTTACAGGAGTAATCATTTTAATTATTTATTATATAAAATAGGGCAGTCGAATATAAAATTCTGCACCAAGAGATCCAGTGAAATGCGAAGTTCGCATTAAAGTACTATAATTTGACTCCATAAGAAGACTGGTGAATAACTGGTCTAATTATTGGTGTTTGGAGCTTTTCTAATGTCTACATCGGAATTGCTGATTATTGGAATAGGTGTAGCTGCAGAAATTTCCAGTGACGACGATGGTATAGGTAGGGATCTTCATAGGTTTTACAGAGCTCGTTCTGCAACTCTACAATTTTCTACAACCTTCACTAATTAACAATTTTGATTGAAATATCACTTAACTTAATAGGCCTGTATTCACCGCACACCCAATCTTATTATTTATTATCTATTTATCCAGTTTGCATATTCATTTCTTAAATTGCCAAAATTAAATTCAAGTGTTACCACGTCACAACTTTATTTACAACAAAACATTTCCAATATTATTAGGTAAGAATGATCGTTTTACTAAACTCATCAGAAAATATGAAATTTTTTTCTATAATCTCGCATATTAATGATTCTCGTGATACAGCAGCTTCACAGAGATTTCTGTAAAAACATTTGGGTGTTGTTGTTGTTATTTTGAGAAAATAAAAAAGTCAATAAACAAACGTAATTTCTTCTATGTAAAGAAACTTCAAAATCCTTGGTAAAAGAGAGTTATTATAAAAATTTAATTCTCTAATTTCGAGTTTCGAACATCAGTCAGTGAAGAAGAAATCGACATTCTGAGTACCTACTTTTCAAACTCTTATTATGTGTTTAGATACGTACTTTTAAAAATTATTTTGCAATAGTGAAATTGAATTTAAATGGTATGTTTGATTTTTTAACTCTAATTGATGTACTGTAAGTGTATGTGTACGTAACGATGTCTCAATTTATATCTATATTATGTATTTTGCGCCTGATGCAACATCATATGATTTTGAGGCATTTTTTGAAATATTTGAGCAGTAATTATGGCGAAGAAAATGTAATACATAACTTTGAGTGATTTTAAAATCTGGCCTGTCATGTTTAAGAAGAATGATTTAAAAAATTTAATAGAGCTGCATGTGAGGTCCATTATAGACGACCAAAAAACAGAAACTAAGTCAGAGATTCAGCATAAATACACCCGGTATCTTGTACGAGGATAATGTATTGACACTCCTAGAAGTATAGTTGAGGGGTTTGCTCAAGTTCTTTTGTGATGTTTATGTTGATTCAGACTCCGCCTCTCAATCGTGACACCATCACCTTAATTATAATTGCAAAAATAATGTAGCTGTAAGTAATGTGTCGAAGGCTGAAGTTTTGCATGCATTAAATAAATTGAAACATAAGATGACGTCAAAATGTGAGATTTCTGTCTCTTCTAACAAAAAGGTTGTGGTCCTTAATACTTTCGTCTTCACAATCCACGCCACCTTTTTCTGAGTCAGTGACAAATTCATTCTTATGAATAGTTCCTTGCGAACTCTCAGAATCCATCACATAACCAGCAAGTTTTGAATCTCACAGTTTCTTTGGATAACTTAGATTCAGCTTGCTGTAATTGGTATAGTATTTACGTCTTTCTATCCAGAGAAGCTCAAGGTTATAATGGAAAAGCTATAGCTATAGCCACCAAACCATATTTATTGTGGATGATACTGGTCTCTTCTGGAAGAAGACGCCTAAAAGAACTTTTATCGCGCTTGAAGAAAAAACTAGTCCAGATTTGGAAACTGCCAAAGATCGATTGACAGTGATGATTGAAGCTTTGGCTTGTCAGTGATTTGAAAGTGAAATTCTAAAGCTTATGCGACAAGTTCCCTTTTTGAGGACTGCTTTCGTCGTCACTTTCTAAAATAGACAACACATCATCATCGTCATCCCCCCCCCCTCACTGCTCTAACTAATTTCGAGCATCTTGTGAAAGTCGTACACACTAAATGTAGCCAACTTGCTTAAACCGCTGCATCAGAAAGTCATCAAAACGTTTAAAGTTTATTACACTAGACAATAACTTGTACATCATCAATAAAATATGAGGACAGAAAATGAGTTCTCCATTAAAGATTTTTGGAAGCAATTCAATCTTTTAGATGCCATGAAAATTATTGAAAAATAATTTTGAGAAAATCCGATTCTTTCAACCTAGTGAGATCAGAGGAACAAATGACAAATGGTTGAAAACTTGCCAGAAGGCCATCTAGATCCCATTATTATTAAATGCATTCAGTTTTCTCCATAACTGCTCTGCCTGATACGAAAGCATATCAAAAACAATTTGAAATCTTTAAAATACGTATAGATATTGTAGCTACAACCCTGTATTGTTAAATTATGTAATTAAAAAACAAAAATCTTTCGGAAAACAGGAAATTAAAAAAAAAACAAAAAACAATCATATCCCGTACTTTTCATTACCTTTTATACACAGTGTAATCCAACATAAGATGTTTATTATTTATACGTTGTAGTAACAAAAACCGCAAACGAGTAAAATCCCGTTTTCGAATAAAGTGGATGTGGAATTTTCGAAAACGCACACTGTTCTGTTTACCGAAAGCTCCTAGAATATTCATGGACTTCGCCAACCCCTTTAACAATATTGGGTCCGCTACAGACCTCTCTCAGATACGCGAAAGCTACGATCTGTTTACCAATCACATCCCTATTCGTGTGACGTTTCATCAAGTCGCAATGTTTTTCGTTTAAAATTGGAAATAAACCACTACCGCCGCGTCAAAGTAGGACGAAATTAATTAATCTGGTCTTATTCAAATTGCCCGGATGGAATTTTAATCAAATAGTCTATATTATGGTGTATATATGTATAAATAGTGTATGCGGACTTCAATTACTCGACCAAATAAAACAGTTACTATTCATAGAAAAGTCAATAGAACTTTTGTCGGTTATTTTAAGTTTTGTTAGTCCAAATTAATATTACTATACTTATAAAGTTGGCAATATATTGTGAAATTATGAAGGGGATTGATTTATTTTACACTGGCACATCACTTACATAGATGTTCCTCAGAGCTCTACGTTGGGCCCAATTACGTTATTTATCTCATTTTACAACCAACTTACCACCACATATAACAGGGGGTAATAAGCAGCTTTATAAGAAACTTATTTATATTAGAAAAATGTGACCTAACCAAATTTAAATTTCCCCTAAATTAAACCGTTTTACTTTTACGCATCCTAGAAACCGGTAAAGCTGAAATATCAGAAATAACATGCAAGACATACATTATAATTCGACATATAATTAAACCATAAAACATTTTTGCAATCCATTTTAGAATAGTTAAAGTATGTTGTTAACATTAAAACTTCTTCGTGCAATCAAATCAAATTGTGACCAATTATACTACAAAAATTAAATTAAGCTTTTTAATTAAAGTTAAAAGTTTTGGTTGCTTAGTGATCGCAAGGAATATTCCTTGATGATTTTACGCAACATTTCTTGAGAGGAACGCTGACGAGGCCAAAAAGGTCGGACCCACCTGGTCCGTTCCTAATGCTTGATTTTTTTTTCAATGCACTCGTTTTCAGAGCAGTTTCAACAATATATTACGGGAGGCATTTCTTGGTTTTTATAATCTCCAAACTAAATTGTATGAAATTAAAAATCCGAATATTAACATCAGTATTAGTTTACAAAACAGCATAGTTTAAGTGACCAAAATTTGATTAAAGAGGTAAAGAAGGTAAAGAATTTAATAAGTGATGTTATGATGCTGAGCAGAAACTGCTGTTTGGCTGGAACTTGTTAAAAATACTGCAGCCATATATGATTGGCTTCATTCACCATTGAAAAATTGCTCATGAAGGGGGTGGCTCGTCATGTGATTAAAGAACCGATAAAGTAAGATACTCAATAGGAAACTCTTTTAGGAAATCGTTTAAGAAAGCTGACATAGATGAGGTGAGTTTGAAAATTATTAGAAGATTAAGCAGTCAAAGAAGAATGGTCGAAGGATGCCAAGGCAATGTTGTCTTATCTAAAAGTCATAGGAATGAGGATGACATATCAAAAATTGATTGGTTATAAATCGCTGAAAAATGCTGACACAAAACAGATCAGAAATTAAGAAGAGACCTCTAAATTGCCCGAAATAGTTGTTTCGTATGCGGTGCGAGTACCTATCTTAAGAGAGTTCAGTATTTAAGCTGTGGAGGTTACAAAATTCCAACTTGTTTATATATTGAACTGGATGATAGGTCTAAAACCAAAATAAAGGCAAATCTATATACAGGTAGTCCTGGATGGAGAAATAACAGAGTTACCGGAGGGAAGGTATCCTTAATCTACAGAAAGATAATTTAGAAGTCTAGCTCATCCTCAATGCTCTGATCCAAAGAAACACAGTCACACTGATGTGAGTATCAGGTCTGCCGATAGTCTCGCAAAAAAAAAGCGCGACGTTGCGATTTATTGAACCAGAGTCATTTTGTAGTCTCACCAAAAGCCATATAAAGCTCCGCAAAACTAAGACAATGAGCGCTAAATCTCTGTTGGAGCTCAATAGAAGAGACCTCAGCACCATCACAGCTTTGCTCAACTGCAAAGTTAACGTTGAAGTCAGCTCCTCACGGCCTAATAAATGTAACAACAATGTAAGTGAAGTTATCAATAAAATTTGAAAAGTCATTCAGGTTTCAAAAAATTTATAAAATCAAAAAATGTTTGTGCATAAATATCACATTTATAGTTCATCCAACAATGACCACTATAGTAAACTTGAATTAACTATTTTCCTAATAGATCTAATATATCTAAATCGAACAATTGGATTAGTAGTCCCCTTCAAGGAGATGTAAGTTTAAATAGTTCTTTAGCTTTACTGGAAAAAAACGAGCACATTAATTTATTCAATGATAATTCTCTGAAAGCTGTTTGTAAATATTACTCTTTAATTGACTTTTGGGTCAGTAAGAAATGAATATCCTATTTTGCCAGCAAAAAAATCCATAAAGGTTTTATTGGTGTTTTATACAACAAAAACAGGTTAGATGCAGAACCCCATCTAAGAGACAAACTTTTAAACAATGAACCAAACTTTGGATTTAATATAATGAGCTTTGCTAATAAACTATCAGTTGTTATTGATTATCATTAAACATAATTCTGATTTATTTTCATTTCATTTTACTTACTAATAAATTATATATCTAGGATTTAATTTGATTAGCCACAATTTGAGTATTGAAAACAAGTAGAAGTTTTTGTCTAAAATGGTTCTGAATTGGTTAAATCGTTTACTGTAAAGGATAGCAATTTCTTGAGCACATTCAAGCAATCAAAATTAATAATTTACTCAACAAATTATACTTAAACTTAACTACAATTGTCCTTATTTTTATTTAAATATTACTTTCTATATAAGGATAAATGATTCTGAATTACATAATTCTGATTAAATATTCAGCCATGCCTGTGTATAAAACCAAATTTTGCTGGAGATTTTCATTATGTCGCTTCCAGAAATTATGAATTAATTAGCTTATAAATTATCGTTGGTAAATGTTCTTAGTTGCAATTGATTTTATTTTAGAAGAAATATTCTAATTATGCAATGCAAGTCCAGCTTTCATCTTGATATTTACAAGAGTGGATTGAATGAAATTATCTCCTAACATTAACTTAACTATAATGATTATGCTTTGATGTGGCTTTATGAAGCTGACTTTCCTAGTTGCTGCAACCATTCAACCACTGTTTTTTGATGTATTATTCTGTCTGCGGGTAAAGTTAACACTTCCCTGAGCACTTATTGCTTGCCTTTACCCTTGACATTACCTTATACAGAACTTGAGGTCGAGAAATTGCTATCCTTTGGTCGCCATGTAATCATCGTGCCATCATCTTCATGGCGCAAAGGCGGTTGCCAGGAATCTGAGTCTTATCGTACGTAAGTGATTTTTAGGGGTATTACCTTGCAGTCTTCGCAGTGGTAGTTGATGGAATATGTCTGGGTGCAGTCGTAGCGCGTGAGCACTTCGGCGAACTCGCAGGAGATGCGAGCCGCTAGCGCGTCAACTTCGAGGAGCGCGTCAAGGTGCTCACGACAGACGTCGCCGCCGTCGAAGACGATGTCGGGCAGGGCCGAGTCCACCGCGTGCTCGCAGCAGTGGCGCATCCGAAGACCCTGCAGCGCGCGCCGCCTACTTTCGGGACTCTCCTCCTTGTTGCGGCCGCACACCTCCTCTTTGTGCGATTCTTTCAAGTAATAAAGGCACTGAGTAGTACTGTTGGCGGGGCAGGGCGGCGGACAGAGCGACGACCCGGGGCCCCACATGGTGGCGGAACACGCGCCCTGCAGGTCGGTCGCGCTGGCCGGTTGCAGGTCGCACGCCGACAACCAGGGGTTGATGATCTCGAGCGGCGGGGTTGTCGTGGTGGTTGTGGTTGTTGTGGTGTCGGAAGTGGTAGTGGCGGCGACGAACGACGCCAGAGCGGCCATCAGGAGCAACGACAGCGACAGCGACAGGCCCGAGTGCGGGGCCCGGGGCATTCTGCGGGGCAGGGCGCGGTGGCGGCTCGGTAGTCGGCAGCTACGGGAGCCGGGAGCATCGCTGCGGGCGGCCGGAGTGCCCCCTCGCCGCGGCTCCGAACGCCCCCGGGGGCCGAGTGCCGGGGCCCGCTACGTCGCCCGAGTGCGGGCCCCACGCAGCCCTCGCTCATGCTGCATGCCTTCGGCTCGCGGTGATGCCGTCTTCGTACAACATCACATCTCACATCATCTCAGCGCATCTCACTGCATAGCGCGCGCACTGCACACCTACTATACCCTCCTGTACACCGAAGCACTAGTATACGCTCCCGAGGCGTTGGGCCGCCATCTTGAGTTGTGTTTTTTGCGGGGTGGTCGGCGGCGGCGGCAGCGGCTGGTGGCGGTGGTGGTGGTGGTCACAGTCCTTCCCCGCCCGGGCGCGTGCGAGCTCGTGCCGGCAATCTCTCTGGCTCGACACTGGCGCGCGGCGGCGGCGCTGCTGGCGCTCCTCTACCACCACCACCACCGGCCGGTTATACACGACCGCCGCCGACCGACACAGCGCCGTCGTCGACGTTCCCGCGCACGCGCACAACACCAGCGCGCAATCGATACCGCACCGCTCCCCCCACTACCGCTACCGACGACGACGACGGTAACTACCATACGGCACGCGCACACCACACTCGCTCTCTCGTCTAACCGTCTAATCGCTACGCTAGTATGTTTGCGTGTAATACGTTCCTCATCGCGATCGCAGCGCCATCCACTACCCGACTTCTCCCTTATTCGATTAATTTCCCTCCACTTTCCTCTATAATAACTTTCCCACTCGATCAAATCCGAGACCTACGCGACATCTACATTCCAACTGAACAACTTGCGACCCAACTCTATTTTCTTCGTAGATCAGCGACCTCTTTGTTCCGTCGCCAAATACACGCATTTACAGATCCCAATTATGGGATATGTTCTAATCGATAAAAACTGTCGCGTTTGATTATACACGATCGTTAAAAAGTTTAGACACGCGACGAAGTGAAGAATGAAGTTGTAGATCAAATAAAACAGTAATACTTCATCAGTCGATGAAATTAACATTAAATATATTGATATAATTGGATGTAAATGTTTATATAATTTTGATTATTTTTATATATTTGTGTTATACATACATACCAAGAACACCTTCAATTGACGAGTTGAAAATTTTGTTTGATTATGAAAAAAAAATCTAGTCGATAAAGAAACCCCAATTAAAATAAAAATACTCAATGCCCAAACGCCCAAAATCCATAAACAAAATATTCCTCTACGCCCAATTGTGTCAAACATACAGGGACCCACAGAATTAGCAATTGAAATTGTAAAGAACAGATGGAACAAAATCCAAAATTTTACTACACTAAGTAAAGACGAGTTTATAGATACCCTCAAGCTTTGTTTACAAACTACATACCATACTTCACTTTTGACAATAAAATCTTTGAACAAACCTTTGGTACTGCAATGGGTTTACCAATCTCAGCTACTATAGCTAATTTGGTGATGGAAAAATTAGAGAATAGAGTAATAAGTCAATTCACCTTGAATATTCAATTTTTTAAAAGATACGTAGACGATTGCATCACAACCATAGCAAATGATAAGGACGAACAAATCCTAAAAGAATTTAAGTCATTTCATCCAAGGTTACAATTTACCATAGAGAACTAATACAATAAATCCATAAACTTCTTAGACATATCTGTCAGTCACGAAAAGGGTAAAATATCAACGAATTATACCAAACTCACCCATTCAGGAAGATACTTTATCAAGACTCTACAAAATTTGTTTAGAACGATAATCCCTGTCCAAGCAATACATCTATTAATCTACACCACTTCTCCGAAGATGAGATCCTGGGTGCTTTAAGAAAACTAAAAAATAAACTTACATCGGCTCCAGTCCAGTTGCCTAGTTTCCTATTGAATGATTGCGCTTCTGCATTAGTTAAACTTCTATATTTCATATTCAACTTGATTCTGAAGAAACGTACATTCCCGTCAGAGTGTAAAAAGGATAGGATCTGTCCTATATTCAAAAATGGTGATGCTACTGAAGTTGAAAACTATAGACCAATATTTCTATTATCTAACATCGCCAAGGTATTTGATACTGTGCTCTATAAAAACATTTACTCTAACATTTACTGTAGCATTATACCAGCACAGCATGATTTTGTTGAAAAGTGATCTACCGTAAAAAACCTATGTACATTTCTTCAGTTTTTATATGAAACGTTGGATACGCAGGGCCAGGTAGACGTGATTTATACGGATATGTCGAAAGCTTTCGATAGCATAGATCATGGTGCCCTCCTACAAAAACTTCATTCACTAGGACTCGCTGATGGTCTGTTAAAACTTTTGAAATCGTACCTGATGGAGTGAAGGTTTATCGTATGTTACAATGGTTTCGTTTATAGAGAGTCGTTACTTGATCTGGAGTTCCACAAAGGTCCAATCTTGGACCATTCTTATTTCTACTTTTTGTCAATGACTTACCGAAAACAATAAGTTGTGAAATTTTAACGTTTGCAGATGATGTTAAGTTGTTCCTACCGATCAATACCGCAAAGGATTGTCTGATGCTTCAAGATAACTTAATTAAAATAAGGGACTGGTTTTAAATAATCGTCTTACTTTAAATGCAAAACAATAACTTCACACAAGAAAAAGAATACCTACTCTATACGACTATACTGGGTGACCAATTTTCGATGGTTTTGTGGGATATCTCACTTATTCGTAAAGATAGAGAGTTGCGGTTTTCGCATTACTTTGCTACTTTTTTGTGAAACGAAAGATGCCGCGAACAAAATTTTCATAGCTCACTTCGTTTTCGAGATACAGGGTGATTTTGAAAATATTGCATTTTGGAACCTTCATTCGTATCTCAGTTATCGTTTAACTTATCGAAAAGAAAAAAAATGTTTTTTATGCAGTTTTTTACGTAGACTCCAGTGGCGTAGATAGATTTCCACTGAAGACTGTAATTTCTTAGATATTAGTCAAAGTTATGTTTTTTAAATGGGACACCCTATATATTTTTTGTCGGTTTGGTTAAGCTTTTTACAAGCTTTTCAAAAATATATAATACTTTAGATATATTTGCATTTTAAATTAAAAATATAATTTTTTTATTAGTAGGCCATGGCGAATAAAAGAAAACAACTGCGTCTTATGTCAATTTACGAGTTTTAGGTGGTTTATGTCAGAATAGTGTCAGAATGTAGTTATTAATTAGAATTTTCATTCAAATGCAAATATATCTAAAGTGTTATATATTTTTGAAAAACTTGTAAAAAGCTTAACCAAACAATCAAAAAATATATAGGATGTCTCATTTAAAAAAACATAACTTTGATTAATATCTAAAAAATTACAGTCTTCAGCGGAAATCTATCTACGCCACTGGAGTCGACGTAAAAACTGCATAAAAAACATTTTTTACCTTTTCGATAAGTTAAACGATAACTGAGATACGAGGGGGTTCCAAAATGCAATATATTCAAAATCACCCTGTATCTCGAAAACGAAGTGATCTATGAAAATTTTGTTCACGGCATCTTTCGTTTCACAAAAAAGTATCAAAGTAATGCGAAAACCGCAACTCTCTATCTTTACGAATAAGTGAGACACCCCCAAAACCATCGAAAATTGGACACCCGGTACAATAGATGGAAATATTTTGTGCCGTTGTTCAAAACGTTAAAAATCTGGGCACTCTGTTTGATACTGAACTTACTGGAAATATATCTAGGATTAAAATATAAATACTGACAGGTCATAATATAAATATATTAATTAAAAAAATTGTAAAATTACACATAAATATTAATTGTAAAACATGAAAGGAAGTAAACAATTTGTTAGTCTTATCTTTACAATATAGGCTTGTATAACCATCGT
This sequence comes from Holotrichia oblita, assembly GCA_023690525.1. Lineage (NCBI taxonomy): Eukaryota > Metazoa > Arthropoda > Insecta > Coleoptera > Scarabaeidae > Holotrichia > Holotrichia oblita. Next base: position 14,135,937 of record CM043017.1, read on the forward strand.
ATTCCTTTCAAATCGTCGTTAGTTAAATCAGCGGTTACCCCGCTACTTTTATACATTGGATTCATCACAGCGTCAGCATGTTTAGAATGTCTCAACCCTATACTATGTCCGACTTCATGAGTTACAACTTGTTTAAAATTAACACCATTATTCTCATTCGACGTCCATCTTTCAGATTCATCGAAATGGATATCACCGCCAAATATCTAAAAATATAATAAAATCCTTTGTAAAAAAAATTGTACAAAGATGATAAGCAGTGCCTTACCGGGAAGAAAGCGTGGGCAAGGACTTCACCAGGACCATCGAAAGGGGCTCCATCATTGTGACGTCCCAGGAAGAAACCAATCTCAGCATCTACAGAGCCGTTAGTTCTTTGTGTGAAAGTTTTATTAAGATATCGGCCCCAAAGATCGAACGCCTCCTTAACTTCTTTATCGACTACTTCGCGTTTTAGTTTTCTTGAATATCGAATTATTTTATACGTTAAATTATTTCTACTCCAGCGGCTACCTAGCAATTATGAAAGAAAAGAATTAATAATAGTATATCAAAAAACAAGTTTTATAAAGCACTATTTTGTACCACAAGTTGGTCACATTGATACGTATTTGACAATTTGGGCTCTAATTACAGTGGGAAGGCGTGGAGAAGCTACCCAAGCCTGAACTGGTGAGAAAAGACGGGAGCGACAATCGACATCGTGTATATGCATGTACTGAAGAAGTAACCGATTTGGTGGACGCGCCTGTTAGTTTGACGAAAACTTTCTTGAGATCTGACAGTTAATAATCGATAAAGACATGAAGTCGATTGCAAAAAAACGAAGCCTGGGACTTAGTAGAACTACCAAATAATGTCACAATAATGTAGGAAAAAAATAATGTGAGATCTCGTGCACGTTTAAAAACAGGAATTAATTTTGAAGAAACTGTTATAGCTGTAATAAGATGCTTGCTAGCTTAAGCCCGATGCGATTGCGTTATCTTTAAAATTAAATTTAAAGATTAACAATTAAAATTTATAATCATCTAGAGCCTGGAATAAAAGAGGGACGTCAAAGGGTTACGGTAACTTGACGTGTTAACCACGCTAGAGACGAATACCTTCTGACGTTCTGAATTAGGATAAAAATTAGAAGGAACTAAGCAATCTGAAAGACAATTTTAAGAATTATTTATTACACCCAATTTTACTATTACCAACCCCTTCAAAATGAAATATCATGAATTACACAAACTGGAAGTATGTAATAAGGGAAGACAATGGAAACAAACTTTCAAAGCAAATTTCATTCTAATACCTCTACCAACAAAGCTTAGTAATTTTAAGTTTGTAGCATCATCTGGAAGTTTAATAAGACTCAAGGAAAATGTCACTGATTATTCGCCAGATAAGTCTGGGGTAGAGTTAAAAGTGATAGAGGTCGTTGAACTCTTAGACAGGATTGATTTTTTAAATTCTTGAAAAATGATTCACAGTCCAAACGGTCTTTTTCAGCTTAGAATAAGATTAGAGCTTCTTGATGCATTTCTAGCTGACTGTTTCCTCATTTATTATTAAATTAATTGTCTTCAACGATAGAAAGAATATGTGACACAGGACAATTGTTTGGAAACAGAATTTAAAAAACAAATAAAAGGAAAACAGAAGATTCCTAGAGAAATGCTAAAGTTAACACCTAAACGCAAACTTATAGTGATCAAGAATGATGTATCATATAAAAATAGATAGTTTCCTTTTTCCTTTAAACTGTACAGTGACCTTCAAAGCTATCCGGACACTACTAGATAGAGAAATACCTCGCGCTTAATATTTTATTCCAAAGAGCCGCAGGGCCAGCTTATTACGTGCTGTGTGTAACCGTAATTGAAATGTAAATCATTCAATCTATTATGAAGAGCAAAATTGATATTTTTAATAAGTCATTTGACATTTGTACAAATAACAAAATACTGTCAACATACCCAGTCGCTAATCATTAGCTTACGATCTGTCGGATAGTAATCGTTTTAATCATTTATTAAAATAGGGCAGTCGAACATAAAATTATGGCTATAAATAATGAATAATGGCCAGTATAGATAATGAGCAGTATGAATAATGACCAGTATGAATAAAGACCGATATAGATAACGACTGGTGTGAATAATGACCGGTATGAATAATGATTGGTATGGATAATGACCAGTATGAATAATAATCAATATGGATAATGACATTTATGAATAATAAAATAGTATTTGAATAATGTTCCATTTAAAAAGCATGAAAAATAATGCATTTGCGTTTTGAAAGATAAATACATAAAGGTCACAATATTGATATATCAATAAAACTGCTAAAATATATGTTCTAGAAAAGTTGGTATTTAATTAAAAGAATTTCATTGAGCTGTTTAGAGTGGAATACATAGAACGTTGAACACGCAATGATTTTCAGACAAAGTTGACCATAAGTTCTAAAATACTCGGTATAACTCAATGAGACCTTATATTGAAGGATTAGGAAAATTTAAGAAAATGTATGTTTGGTTGACACCCTGTATATATGAAAATAATTTTAAAATATGTAGCGTGAGACTGTCTATGATTTTTGTACATAACGTTTTGTGATATCTTTAATATTAATAGATATATTGAGCTTTGACGCACTAATGCCTCACCCTGTATATGCATTTGTATATTACAATGTTATTGTAAGAGCGATAAACTACGGTTACATCCAGCAGGTAGTAAGCTGGCTCTGCTGCTCTTTGGAATAAAGTATTGATCGCAAGGTATTTCTCTATCTAGTCGTGTCCGGATACCTTTGAAGGTCACTGTACTTGCCAATTGAATTGAGTAGTAGTTTGGTTGTATAATAATGGATTTCAAAATTGATTGTCAGTCTATGTTAATTTGGCTCAAAAATACGCGAAAACAATCTAAAAATCCTAGTCAACTGTTTAATTATGCGAATTTTAAAATTAATTTAATAAGTAAACTATTAACAAATGTTCATACGTTGTGTAGAGAATCTCTTAGAGCGTCGACGCATTTTAAACGTTGATCCCATATCTGGTAAACCACAACGCGGCGTTCTCATTACTTTCTCGCATGCCTCGTCCATTACACCTGCAAAACTATCGTAAGAATGTTTTCTCACTTAGAAATTATTACATTTCACTTTACCAGTAACTGGCAATCCCATGAATTTTTGGAATTTCATCAAAGCAGTTCGAAAATCTCCACCACCCGCAGACATGTAACCATATTTTTCTAAATACGACTGAAAAAAATAAATGAATTCTTAGTATACAGATATAAATTTTCAATTTTATTTATAAATTTTATTACCATAACTTGTTCTGTTGGCATTTTTTGTGAATATATAAGAAGAGGAAAATATAATAAAACTAATATAATCCGCATTGTTAAAGAGGACGTGAATAACTAACAATGGGACAGTAAATGGAAAAAGGTGCGAATCTGTTCGTGTACTTAGTGATAAAAATATTAATAAAACGGAAGTAGATTACTTACTAAAAACCGCGTTTCGTTCATAATTTCCTCGTGTGTGTAATACATCATTAAACATCATAAGGTATCTTCAAAACTTTTTTTACTTCACTAGAGAATACACCCAGTTATCATATTCATAATTCAATATGGTTACAGTTTGATAACTGTAACAGAACTGTAATGTTGTTGCATTAATTTTTTATCTTAGTTAACTTAATGACAGCATTTAATGAAACTGCTGAACTACTCGTTTTCAATTTTTAGAAAATAATTCACATATTAATAATATTAATAATAATAATAATAATAATAATAATAATAATAATAATAATAATAATAATAATAATAATAATAATAGAAAAATACCGAGATCTATGCTATCAATTAAAACTTACCTACGAGGGCTTCCAAATCTTCGTCTTCGTCCCAGTAGTCATTGGCGTCCTCGGAAGCATAGCCCCGAACATACTCCAACATTTAAGGAAGATCGCTGCCATAATAATAATAATAATAATAATTGCAAACCAGAGACGGTTGAACACCTTACCAACTCCTGTCAAATCATGGCAGCGAGAGAGTACACAGATAGGCACAACTCCGTTGCCAAAATAATACATAACTGGATTGCCTATAAAATCGGACATATCCAAGACAGAACACCGTATTACAGCTACCAACCGGAACACGTCAGCGAAAACGCGACCGCCCTATTGTACTGGGATAGAACCATACAAACAGACCACCTAGTTAACCACAATAGACCAGATATTATATTGCTCAACAAAACAGACAAAAAGTGCACAATAATAGACCTAGCGATACCAGCTGCAGCGAACATCAAGGAAAAGCACCGGGAAAAAATATCAAAGTACTTACCATTAGCTGCGGAAATAAGGCAAGTATGGGATGTGAGCTGTGTAAACATAGTACCCATAGTCTTGGGATCGTTGGGAGAAATACCGAAATCCCTCCATGAAAGTATCGCCTCATTGGACCTCCCGCCAAACCTATACCTAGAAATGCAGAAGGCGGTTATACTGGCAACAACTAACATCATCAGAAAGGTTCTAAACAACTCACCTGAAGTAAGCCCATGAGAATGGAAATCAAGCCCTTGGACCATACCTGCAACAGAACAAATGCTATATAAAAGTATTATAATATCCACTGAAATGTAAATACTTAAGAACACTCACATAAATTATTACCACACGTATTATATACTTGCCTGAATGGGGCCGTGTATGATCGATGCACATACCTATTGTATAGAGAATAAATGATAATAATAGTAATAATAATAATACATAAGCACAACCTCTACACAACATACATAGACTACCAGAAAGCATTTGACAGCGTCCCTCACTCCTAGCTACTCGAAACCCTAACCCTCTACAAAATAGACACCAGATTAATCCGCCTGCTAGAAAGCATAATGAAGGAATGGACAACGACCATCAAAATGAACACGGGCAAAGAAACCATAAAAATCCAAAATGTACCAATCAAGCGAGGCATCTTCCAGGGTGACTCTCTAAGCGCACTATGGTTTTGTATGGCATTGAATCCGTTAACAAGCATACTTAATGAAGGGAATAAGGGATATCGGCTTGGCAATACTCGTATTAGCCATTTGATGTATATGGACGACATCAAACTATACGCAAGCAGTGAGAAAGAACTCAGAGGAATCATCAATAAGACGCAATCATACAGTCAAGCTATCGGGATGAAATTCGGACTGGACAAATGCCACATACACGCAATGGTCAAAGGTGAATGGAACGAAATTTCACCATACGCAACAAGCAATAAACAACAAATAAAAGTCATGGACAGGGACGAACTATACAAGTACCTCGGATATAACCAAGCATCAGGAATCGACCATAAAGGGACCAAACTTGCACTAACTACTGCATTCAAGGAGAGGCTAAGAGAAGTGATGAGAACTGAGCTAACAGCCGGAAATAAAATAAAAGCGATAAACGCGTACGCCTTGCCTCTACTTATATACAGCTTCGGAGTGATTAAATGGACAGACACAGAACTAGATGCGCTGAATAGAGATATACGGACAATGGCTACGAAATACAGAATGCACCACCCAAAAAGCTCTATTGAACGTTTCCACCTACCTAGGAAGAAAGGAGGAAGAGGTATACTGAACTTAAAGAACATACACTGGATTCAGGTCAAGAATATAAAGACCTACTTTGAAGAATAATCATTAACCAGTAAGATCCATCAGACAATAGTAACAGAGAACTTCAAAGGTACCCCGCTAGAGGTAGAAAACATCGCAAGCAAATTAGAGAACATGCAGGATGTCATAGATAGGTGGAAAGGAAAGGCATTGCATGGCAGATATCCCACAAAGTTATCAGAAGAGGGGATAGACGAAACAGCTTCAATGGAATGGATCAGGATGGGAACCATCTGGAGACTGAAGGCATGATGTTTGCCATCCAAGATCAAGTCTTGACAACAAAATATTCGCAAACACATTATGGCGGAGAACATCGACGATAACTGCCGACTATGCCGAAAACAGAAAGAGACAATAGATCACCTCACTGGCGCATGCCAAATCTTGATGATGCAGTAGCCAAAATCCTACATCTTGAGCTGATGAAATTGGTGATGAAAGACGAGCAAAATATACATTACAGTAAATATCAGCCTGGGAATGTTGTGCAAAAACCAGGAATATCGTTTATACTGGGCGCGACCCATTACAACGAATACAATGATTGTGCACAACGTTCCAGACCTAGTGCTCACCAATAAAATACAAAAGAAGACGCAGATCATAGACATAGCGGTGCCTAATGCCATCAATCTGTCCAAGAAACACCAGGAGAAAATGAACAATTACCTGCCTCTTGCCATCGAACTGAAAGCTATGTGGAAACAAGAAAGAGTATCGATAATCCCAGTAATTATTGGATCAACAGGAGAAATCCCGAACGCACTGCACCTGTCACTACAACAACTTGGCGTGCCACCTAACACCTACAAAATCATGCAAAAAGCCGTCATCATAAATACATGCAGTATAATAATAAAAGTCTTGAGCAATATGTAAAATGTAAAACAAAGTAACCAATAAATAAAAGATAAGTTAAACCCAAAACGAGCCTAGCCCGTTGGCAATTTGCCCCGGGCAGGTGAAGGTTCCTGACCTCTTCAAGGTCAGAGAGTGCGCTGGGTCAGTTATTCAAATAATAATAATAACAAACACAAACAAACAAAAATATGTCTTATTATAGATATAGCCATTCCGGCGCCGCACAACATCGAGCAGAAACATAACAGTAAATACCTACCACTCTCAGCTGAAATCAAACAAATCTGGAGGGCAGAAGCTGTGACCATAGTACCGGTGATAATAGGAGCCACGGGAGAAATCCCAACCTCACTACACGACAGCCTAAAAACGCTGGACTTACCTACGAATCTGTACTTAGAAATGCAGAAAGCAGTAATATTAGCAACGTGTAATATAGTTAGGAAAACCTTCAATATGGCACACCAGGAGCACAACTAAAAAGAAGGAACACACGGAAACTCACAACACCGAAGTGCGACCCGTCAAAGACTAACATAAAATGTAGTAAGTGATTTGTGATGTAGTTCATGTACATGTATATACACACATATATACTTATATATAGCTTAGAAAGTATTGTACTACTTGCCCTAAGGGCCGTGTATAATATCTGTAAACACCTATGGAGAGAATAAAGATGTATAATAATAATAATAATAATAATAATAATAATAATAATAATTTTTTTAATGTGTGGTGTGTGCTTAGTTGCAGTGACTCCGTAAACTGTATCGCTTGTCTGGCTATCACTGCAACTCTCGCGGTGTAGTTTTTTGTGTGTGTATGTTGTGTTCAATTGGCTTTGTGACAGCACCATATCGCCTTTTATGATGCCGCGCTGTTAATCACTTTGCTCCCAACAGCGAATGGCAAGTCAATCCGGGATTAAACGCTCTGAAAAAATGTCACCGTCCCTCCAGAGAATTGAACCCCGGCGCCTATCGTCCTCTCACAACAATAGTCAGCCGCCTAACCACTGCGGCCATCGACCCGTTAATAATAATAATAATACCCCAATAATAATAATAATACCTTGCAAGACTTGATTTGATGATTGTATTATGGGAATTTCAGTCCTCTTGAATTTACGCAATAGTTTATTTCAATTGAGTTTTAAAATTTTCCAAAGAACCAACCACGCTTCTTCCAGATAAAACAAGGCTGAAATTATCGTCTTCTAATGATGATAAATAATTAGCCGAATCAACTCCTTCTTTCTGTTTTCCCTATCTTACAAGAAGGTTTTGGTTCTCGTTTGCCTGGCCTGGTATTTGAACACGGGAACATTCAATCTTGTAAGGACGAATACCTTGATGAATTTTTTCTTTTCTCTTTAACCTTTTCCAAGAATACATCTCCTATAAAGCCAGAATTAACAGCAGCGCAATCCTCATTAGATAAACGATTTAAAATTTTGCTGCTTACCTAAAACCAGATTTTAAATTTTGGGAAGTGCTGTATTCAAGATCGACGATGGTTTTTTTTTTGTGCAATAAAGGAAAATGGCCTTTTGATTAATATTGGGCCTTTTTTTCCTTGTTCTGCTTTCTTTTATTTTATCTTCAGTGGTCGAAAATAAACAATATCTAATGGTTTTACAGCAAAAACAATTTTTTACCTAGTTGTTGATAAACATTAAACCACTCCTCAAAAGTTACACCATGCATCCATGCTTGGTACAATTATATCTTAACACCACGTGAACCATTTCGATCCAGGTAGACTGAAACAGATGCTCTACCTTCTAAATGATATATGATCAGTAAAACCACAAAACTCAACTGAACTGCTCAATTTTGTAGAATACATAACTCGTTAGGAATTTATTATACATAGTTATCAATATGTTCTGGTGGAAATTACGCTATGGGTTGTTATTCTGGAAGTGACAGACAGTACGACATTGAGATACCAAATATGCTTTAACAGCGCATCGAAAATCTATCTGGTTCACAGGAAATCCAAATTCAGGAAGTCGAAATAATATGTGTAGAAAATACACTTCCTTCGGCTTCAGTAAACGTGTTTGGATGTCCTGGTTATGACGGAAATTTATTTATTATATTTTGTATTATATTTTATATATATATATATTATATATATATATATATATTATATACCGGGCTCGTGGCCTAGTTTACCGGGCTCGTGGCCTAGTGGCTTGCACACTTGCCTCGTAGTCCGGCAGTACCGGGTTCGAACCCCGGTGCTTCCTTTCTGAGTTTGGTTTTCTGTAGTTTTCCAAATTCCACGGCAAATGCGGAAAGGTTACATCTTAAGTCGGTCTACAGCCGCAGGCGTAATAATAACTCATGGCCAGCCGATGCCCCCTGTAATTGGCGCAAGCTGTTGGGGGATGCTAAGGCATGAATTATTATTTATTATTAATATTCTGCGGCTTGTCTTTATGTCTACTGCACCTAGACAGACTTGCAATTTTTGCTTATCTGTTAGCGTAATATTTATTTCATTTAGAAATAAATGACGATTTAGATTAGTTAATAGAACGTTATGGCAAAAAACCCAAGCAAAAATAACCCCCAAGTAACGAGCCAAAGATGCCAAACTACAAAATATTATCAAAAAAAAACTTCAAAATCTTCATCACCGCGCTCAAGAAGAATGTTCGTGATTGCTAGGCCAACCTCCTGATGTAAAGGCTCCTTCAACGCCTTCAAAAATATGTCTGAGATGCTTAGCGAAAACCTAGTACTAACCTAACCTAGTACTAACAAACCCCGTTGGTCCTGAAGCGGACCACGATCGTCAGACGCCCCTCTCTTGTTTAGGGCTCTGATAAGAGGTCAGAGGGATTTGTCATCTGGCGCTACAAACGAATTGCCACCATCATTGCGCGTTTGCGTCGAAGAAGAGTTCTCCCAGATAGTAAAAATTGTTTAAAACAAGCTGGAATCAAACTTGTCATAACAACTGTGACAGCTTACTTCCAGCTTGTCATGCAAAGCTGCAAGCTTGTATCCAACTTGAATTAAGCATCCTACTTTATACGTGACAAGCTTAAAATGTACTTACTTCATAGTAAGCTTGTCTGATTTATCAGAAAACTTACACAAAGGTTAAATTAAGCTTATTTATCCACCTTATCCAAAGCTTATTTTAACAGCTTGTATAGTCTTTGTAGATAGTTCAAGCATATGAAGTTTGTATTAGGCTTGATTCAAGTATGAATTAATTTTACCCAATGTCTTACCGGTGTTATCGTGTAGATAAGTTTGCAAATCGCGTTTCGTTTATCATAGTAGCAGCTTTTAAAATTTTCCAACATATCAAAAATAAAAAACAAAATTAGCAACATTGGTTTCATTTCATTAAAATTATACATGATAAGGAAGAAAATCATGTCCGGCCTTAGAGCGAAGAGAATCGTAGAAGAGGAGACACTGTCAGAAATGCAGTTGGTGATCTGTATGAAGATAAGTGACCCAGTATTAGAATAATTTGCTTTTGTACCAGAAATATGATTCGTGCTCCCAGAGGTGGACCCCATAATAGATCTAAATGAAGACAAATTTATTTATCTGCAAATCACTCCTGCTAATACACTTTAAAAACCCGCAAAAGAGAAACACCACAAAAACAATCACTTTCTTCGTTGATCTGCAGCAAGTGCATTGGTGGTAAACTTATTCTGTGATGAATATACAATCTCTTAATGTTTCTAGAAAAAAGAGATATTTGCTGAAATAAAATGTCGAAGAAACGTGAGAAATAATAAAATAATTTAGCTTGGTATAAAAGTTTTTTGGTTACTACCTAGGCCAAGAGTTATGAAAGGATGTAGAAGATGGTATGATTATCTGGAAGATGGTAATGATCTTTCCATTTAAAATATTATTGCTATTCCTAAAATGAGGACATAATTGGACTTTATCATCTCTGCCTGATATAACATGTTGACTTTTCTGAACACCTCATTTATAATTTTAGAATATTTTCGAAGCTGTTTGGAACTGAATATGTACAAATTCGTTGACTGGATTAACGAAATACACATCTTAATCACAATAGCTTTTATTTCTAATATAACAACAGTAAAGACAAACATAATCCAATTCTCCTATTTAACAAACGAGGAGCAATTATAAATATTGCATTTAATATCATTCAACAGTTGAACCACCAAAATATGGTTTCCCTTGGATATTTACGTAGGAGATTCTCAAGTCGGGTTTCCTGATATTTATAATAAAGCATGTCTTTAAAGAAATAAGATTCGTCCATAAAATACAGAGCCGCATCCACCGTAGTCAACTTATCATCCCATAATGTAATCGATTTCGGATAACTTGCATGCACTTCCGGAATTTCGTTTGGCATAAACCGCCAATATTGGCCACCTGAAATAATGTTTAAACATAACAACAAAATCCACAGTTCCTTCTTAAAGCTTACCTTTAAAGAAATAAATCTTGCTTTCAGGCAAAACCATCACAGCATCTATATCGTTGGGAATTCCGGGAAATTCGTCGGCAATTTTTTTTGGAAATCCAGCAACTGGAGTATCTTTACCTGGTAAGAATTTCCAACATTGAGATCCTTTAAAGAAGTAAGTTGAATTATCCTCGTCTACGAAAGCGGAATCGATGCTTGCTGGCACTCCTTTCCATGTATCTGATATCTTTCTTGGATATGTGGATAAGTCAAATATTATATTGTCAGCCCACGCACTCAACATCCAATATTTATCATCGTTCAAGACGTAAACAATATTTTCGGAATAAGCAATTATGGCGTCCATTTTAGTTAAAGTACAAATTGATGCAATCGAATAGTTTTGATTGGATAAATCGGATTTCTTAGTTGAAGTGGCATCAATATTATACAACTTCCGTAATTTCTTTTTATCACTGGGATGAAGATGAGCAATTTCACCGTATGTAAAAAACGGTGTCATAATACTATCTGGATAGCTAGAGTGTAATAATCCTAGACTATGACCAATTTCATGTACTAGGATTTGATATAAATTGAGTGCAAATTCAGTACTAGGAGTACCTATATCTGTAGACCACCGTACATTTTTACTGAGTGATATGTCACCACCGAACACCTAGAACAATTGAAAACCTAAAATCGAAATTTAATGTTAGGAATCTATATACCTACCGGATACTTTCCTGTTCCAGCGATTGTACCAAAACTCACTTGGGACTCATACGAAAATTCAATAGAGATATGCGCATCTCCCCTCACCTTAGAAAATGTAAAATCGCTTATTTTGGCCCATTCATTAAACGCCAATCGTATTACTTCGTCAACGTTGGCAATTTCTAAATCGAGTGGATAGTCAGTTATATTATATGTGATATTACGAATTGACCATCTACTGCCTAAAGAAAAAAAATAAGATCAATTGCAACGCGTAGTAGGAGCTACAGGAGTAATTGACACATTGTGCGAGTTCTATAAGCTTAAATATGTATGTCATACCATGAAATGATCCTTGTAATTTCTCCGGTAGATCAGAACCACATCTAGGAGTATTTATCATCCCCATAGTTACTCCATCCAGTTCGCCTTAAAATTTACAAATTTTTCTTATTCAATTTGATAAATTAACCCTTCAAAAGCAATTTCAATTTAATAACTAATTTTAAATGTAAGGAATAATAGATTTATGTAATTTACCCGAAGATGTGAGGCCAGCATATCTTTGAAACGCTCTCACGGCTTCCTTCAACGTTGTATTACTTTCCATGAAACCAAAATGCTTCAAGTAAGCCTAGAAATATAAAGTACAACTTGATTAAATGCGTGCAATTAAAACGATATTCGCTCAGAGTTAAACTAACTAAACTTAACCAATCGCAAGCTTTAAAAGGAGTAAATTTTCCATTCAAGATGAATAGCGATCGTGAAGGCCAGTTTCTATGTCCGTTCCCGAAAATGTTGATGCAGTTCATGATAATTTTGTTAGACCATCTAATTCGGTTAAAACGAATGATCTGAGGCACTCAACGCATCCATCATATAGTTCACGTCGATTTGGACATGAGAAAAATTTTTGAAAAATGGATCCCCAAATGTCTGAATGTTGACCAGCATCACGTTCAATCTGTGCTCGGTTTGAGAATGATGCAGACTTCTAAAGTCGTATTGTTACTTTGGATGAAACTTGGGTACATTTTCTACGAACCTAGAAACAAAGCAACGATCGATGCGATGGAGACACTCTGGTTCTTCAAAGCCCAAGAAGTTTCGTGTTCAAAAATCTACTGGAAAAGTTCTTGCTTCATTTTTTTAGGTTTGCAATGGAGTAATCATGATTGATTTTCTGGATAAGGGTGGAACACTAGCTGGGAATTATTATTCGATGTTACTGACTACTCTACGAGGAAGAATTATGAAGAGAAGACGTGAGAAGGTGTCCGAAGGTGTTTTGCTTTTACAGGACATCAGCCCCGTTATTCACCAGATCTAGCTCCGTCCCACTATCATGTCTTACCTCGCCTAAAAAAGCGATTAGAAGATCGTAAATTTTCTTCCAACGAAGAGGTGATCGAACCTGTGGAAGCCTAGTTTGCAGAGAAAGATAAAAATGTCTTTTTGAAAGGTCTAGATTCGTTGTAATAAATGTATCCAATTAAAGAAATTAAGGGGAATCCAATGTGTCAAATGCAAATCGTACTATTAATAAAGCCATGCATATTTTAACTTAAATAGTTACTTACCACAGTTTTATTGACATTTTCACTATTTACTGCTGCTTGTACAGCGAATATAATAAAGATAAATATATAGAAGCGCTGCATTGTCGTTCGTTATGTTAATCACTCTTAAATAATTCACATTTTAAATTTATATTAATAGTATATATAGTGGTTAATGAACACTGTCTTATCTAACTTTAATAAAAACAAACGCAATATTGTCGTAATATTTTAATGCATATCACCAACAATGTTTTGACCTTACTTTGGAAAATCCGCTGATAGCAGCGTCTTGTTATTTATTAGCTTCCAATTAACAACAATTAAACATGTATTTAAATTTGAAGCACAGAAATTGTTCTAGTGAAAAAGAAATTATATAGAAACTTCACTGAATCAACCGCAATACTTTGATATCTACCACGAAAGGTGTAGTGTATTTACAGACATACAATTATTTTGTGGTTATCCTAAGAGATAACATACATCGTATCGTATCTTTAGTAAAAAATAAAAGTGAATTGATCTCAGATCAATGTACACACATATATACATATATTTTATTTAATAAAATACTTCAGACTCAACAACTAGCTAAGTCGTCAAAGTTAATGATGATCATAATGAAAATGATACAAATTAAATTTCCCCAAACGAAGTAAAAAAGCCCAGCAATAAGAAGAAATTATGGTTTTGCTAGTAGGAGGGCGTATTTTTATGTTATCTAGCCAGCCATGAAGAAACGCACATAAGAGAACAAAAAAAAAATATTTTTCTACTCCTTCAACTACTTTCTACTCCCTTCAACACTAATACACTTATTCCATCTTTTTTCCAATTGCTCCATACCCTCAGGAAAAAATTGCTTCGGTAACCCCGCAAAATATTCTTCAACAGCTTCTTTGAGTTGTTCATCAGACTCAAAACGCTTTCCCCTAAGATGCTTTTTTAAATTTTTGAATAAGAAGACTTCTGACGGAGCTAGGTCGGGGCTATAAGGTGGATGCCTTAACTCTGTAAACCCACACTCATTGATTATCTGCCGAACTTTGTTTACCTTATGAACCCGACAATTATCGTGCAGCAACAAGTTTTTTTGTAGATAAGAATGTGAGTGTTTTTCCTCTAGAGCAGCTTCTAAATTTTTAATTGTGTTTTCGTATGCCTCTCCATTTATGGTAGACCCTCTTGGCATATATTCAATAAGCAAGACTCCTTCATTCCACATTCCAGAAAACAGTTGCCATCAGTTTTTTTCCAGAAAAATGTGTCTTGGCCTTTCTTTGTGGTGGAGAGCCCTTATGAACCCACCACATGGGTTCTTGTTTAGTAGGAGCGTCCCAATGATGTACCCAAGTCTCATCGCCAGTGACAATTCGAGATAAAAATATTTTGCCCCTCTCTAACTCAGCCAAATTTTCTTGAGAAACTTCTTTTCTGTACAGTTTTTGTTCAGGTGTAAGCAGTCTGGGTATGCACCATGCAGACTTGCTTCGGATATAGAGACTTCCATGGCAATGACAGAGATTTTTACACGCCGATCTTTCAGCTCCAAATTTGCGACTTTTCGCACAATGTCTTCAGTTCGAGCTTCAACAGATCGTCCGGACTTTGGGTCATCATTGACTGAGCCTCGGCCCCATCGACAGAGTTTAGGCCAATATTTTACTTGAAAGTAAGATGGAGCATCTTCACCATACACAGCAACCATTTTTTCATGAATTGCTTTTAGACCATTGCCTTCTTTTGTCAGGAATTTTATTACGCTGCCATCGTCTCAAATCTCTGTAATCAGTACAAACTAGACACAACTTGGCACATGTAATTCTAACAGTGACAGCAATTTTTCAATAATTTATTTGACATCGTCACTCGTTTGTTTCATAGCTAGAAAGATAACATAAAAATACGCTCTCGTATATCTTGATCTAAAATTTCTTTCTTTTTACTCAAATATTTAGGAAAATCATAGCGACGATGTTCCATGAACAAATTTTACATAATTTAGAGCCATCAACAGTCGTTTTTTGAGTTAATCTACAGAGATATAACTTCACTGATGAAATGTCCTTTCTTTAAAAAAAAATGGAGGCAAAACATAAGAGCTAAATATTAGAAAAAATTTTGAACAAATTTTTGACACCAATAGTGGTTCCATTTATAATACAAAGTAAGAAAAAAAACATTGAAAAATATATTTTTCTTGCTTATTGTACCACTAGCACCATCTAGTAAATACTAGCGACACTATATCAGATATCTCAGTTGTAAACCTATTATAATCACTATCACAGAGAAGTAAATGCAACCTATGTTTGCTAGATGGGGCACCTCACCAAAGAACTGTTTCAGAATGTTGTTTTATTTCAGAATATCTAGAATACAAACTGTCCCATTAAAAGGACTGTATTGTTGTGAATATTTCAGACGCACAATGATTGTGCAATATTAAAATGCGGTAGTATAGAAATGATAAATGAATCAATGAAATACAAACATAACCTAACCTTAACAGCCGGTTTCAAGCTAGAATAGGAATCGACGCTGGATTCTGATTGGTTCTTAAAATATCTTATCGGAGAAGAGACGATAATCGTTATTTGTATTTTAATAACTCTTTAATATTTATTATTAAGAATAATAATGATTAATAAGTTAGAAATTATAATGTTCTCCCATTTATTCAGATTCTGTTTAAGCATTAGTACCTACGTTAACCGAAAAATATTCTATAGTTTAAATGAAACCTGAACCTTCTGAAAAGTAGGGGATTACCCGCTGCTGATATATTCCAGGAAAAACCGTATAGTGCACATGTGTGCTGCTTGTCGTGCGAATATAGATCGACATTGTTTTTGCGGTTGTTATTTTTATAGACACCAACACACAATCTATCTATTGTTTATTCACCGACTTTTGATATCAGGTCCATATATCAACAGTTTGTAATAAAATTGCGAAGCAATCGCGTTTAATGCGGTAACTATCCATTTATCTGCATCAGCATCATTTACCTATGGTAATTGTAGAAGCTCGGACGTGAATCTATATAAGCTGCAAAATCGCAATTTAATAAAGTAAGTTAATTTTTAATTATTATACGATAATTATTAATACATACTTTATTATCTATAAACTTGAGTTATTTATTATATTATTTTAATGTAACTAGTAAGTTTAAATTGTATTGTCTTTTGTGTAATTCAGGGACTCCACCCATTTTATTTCTATTCGAATTCATTGCTATTCTCGTTTATTTTTAAACTTCTGCAATGTGTTATTTATTCTGTCTTTGTTTATTATTTTTATTTATTTATTCATAACATTCCTTCACGTATCGATTTAGTTTGTAATGATAACGTTGATATGAGATTAGTTCTAGAACTTTTGCTTTACTTTGTCACGGTTATTTTTGTAAATTAGAACGCGTGATTTAGATACAGCACGTCAGGGTTAAAAAAGCTAACAATCGAAAAGTTATAATAAACGTTGATCATTCTGGGATTCCCAAGTCATGTAATTAAATCTATGCTCCTCTGCAGATTTTTTTAATTTTGGAGCTTTTATCCAGAAATCATATCAAATAATATATTGTGATTCAATCTCTAAAATTTTCGTATAAAGTGCCAATTGATGTAGAAACTCCGAAAATGTAGGGCTTACCGGAATTAAAAAACTCTCAAGTTTATTGTTAAAGCATTTCAAATTCGATTAACGAGTGACCATATTAAAGTATTAATTTCGTTGAATATTAAAGATATTAAACACAATTTATTTTTTTTGTTTTAAAGTTAGATCGGGTAATATGTTAGGTTTGTAGCAGCACTAATTTTAAGATTAAATAGTGAAGTTCGAGATTAACACTTTCTAACAGTTTCGTATCTTTATGACCGTTTAATTACTAGTAATTGAAATAGTTTTGTATATCAATTGTGCATTTCCTTGAATTTAGCTATTTTTAAGAGCGGTGTGTTTAGTTTTCAAACTTAGAACGTTATTCATCGTTATGCCAATACATTCTGAATAATTATAACCAGCATTACAGTATTTATTATTAACAAAACTATTTGGTATATACAGGCTGTTCATTTGAAAACTTTCCATCGTAAATTTCTGGGAATCTAGCAAATTATGAAAAAAAGTGTTATGGAGGGGGACAACTTTTGATGCAAAAATTGGCTCACCTACTTGAATAGACTACCCCCTGGATCTACCCCCTTAAAAATCTTAAATAGAAAGGGGTATCGAGTAATACTTCATTTTAATAGTCTTTTGAAACACCACATTTTCGTCTTTAGTTTTTTGAAATTGATCGATTCGTTTTCGAAATTTTTAAGAAAATCTGTTAGTTTGTTCTATTTTTAATTTTAGGAGCATCGGAATCAAACCCTATATTTAAAATGCACTTTAACTCATTAAGATGTTTTATTTTTATTTTCACAGTTATTTAGCATTTTAATTTTTTTTAAGAAAAAATCAATGTAGTAGTGTTCGAAATGCTCTCCATTGTTCACTAAACAGTGATATAGTTCTTGTTCGAAACTGCGACGTATATTTTCAAAAACTTCTCTTTGAATTCCACTACAGGTTGCAGTAATTTTCAGGAAATCCGGCGATTTCGCTAGCCATTCTATACGTCCTCTTCGTCCTATCCATTTATTCGGAAATACACTGTTTGACCATTGCCGTACTAGAAGAACATAGTGAGAAGGAGCTCCATCGTGTTGAAAATGTAATTTATTCTCATCAATTGCCATCTCTATCCAGTTGATTTTCGAGAGTCAGTAATAAATGGATAACCAAATAAGTATGTATTTTCTAGCATATCCAGATTTGCTTCGCGATTTAGATTTTCATTAACAAAACAATGGCCCAATTACTTTTCAGGGTACTGGGTATGACCTTCTACAAGCAGATGAGGGTTTGCGTTAGTCCAATATCTGCAGTACCTAATGTTTATTTACAATTTCATGTAAATAAAAAGTACATTCATCACTAAAACAGATATTTCTTAGAAACAAATGCATTATCATTATTAATCATAATTTAACGGGTCGATGTGGTTAGGCGGCTGACTATTGCTGTGAGAGGACGATAGGTGCCGGGGTTCAATTCTCTGGAGGGACGGTGACATTTTTTCAGAGAGTTTAATCCCGGATCGACTTGCCATTCGCTGTTGGGAGCAAAGTGATTAACAGCGCGGCATCATAAAAGGCGATATGATGCTGTCACAAAGCCATTTAAACACAACTTGCACACACCAAACTACACCGCTAGAGTTGCAGACAAGCGATACAGTTCACGGAGTCACTGCAACTAAGCACCCACCACAGATTAAAAAAAAATCATGGTTGTAATCTGTTCACAAAACTCTATCCTTCTGCCAAAATCGTCTTCACTTAGTTCTTGACATATTTTTATTTTATAAGGATAGGTTTTATGAAGTTTTGTAACTTTATGAACGGCACCCAAAGAAATTCCAGTTGCCACAGAAATCTGGCGTAAAGTACGAGGTTTTATACCGAAACGACCCAACACTTCCGCTTGAGCAACTTCATTTAAAACTCTTGCTTACTTATGTTTTGCATTCGCAACAGACCTAGTTTGAGTAAATTTATGAATAAGATTTTATTTAAATAAGTTTGGGTTGATAACACTAAATACTAATTTACATATACTAAAGCAACAAACGTTTTTTTTTCCGAACGAAGAGCACCGGAAGACAAACTGGATATGCTGTTGCCTGTTTTTCGTTTATAGCATTACCTTTTATGTTTTCTGTAACAAATTTAATCAACCAATCCAAAATCGACATCAAAACGTACCTATCGAAAACATGCTTTTCTTTTTTTTAATTTTTCTGCAAAAGAATAACTATAAGAATAATAATAATAAGAAATAAGTAAAACCTCTTAAACAGTTAAAGCACATTTTGAATATTGGTTTTTATTACGACGCTCTTACAATTAAAAACAAAACAAACCAAAAGATTTTCTTAAAAATTTCGAAAACGAATCGGTCAATTTCAAAAATTAAACACCAAGATGTAGTGGTTCAAAAGACTATTAAAATGAAGCATTACTCGATATCCCTTTCCATTTAATATTTTTAAGGGGGTAGCTCCAGAGGGTAGGGTGTTCAAGTAGGTGGGCCAATTTTTGCATCAAAAATTGTCCCTCTCGATAACACTTCTTACGTGTTTCAGAAAATTTTTCGTAATTTTCTAGATTTCCAGAAATTTACGGTAGGAAGTTTTCAAATGAACACGGTCTCTGTATCTTGTATCATAGTCACTCTATTACTCAAATAGACACCATGGCACGGTAAATTGCTCGCAGCTATGGTATTCAAAGTATGCAAACTGCTCTACAGTCTTTATTAGTTGGTGAAAGCTTGAGGTAACTGTGAAGAAATTTGTTAAAAAATTGATTAACTTGAGCAAAACGGTCTCAACTAAATTTCCATTATAATCCATAATATACATTCAAGCCTGTTCTTAGACATTGGATTCAATACAAATTTATCTCTGAAGTGACCTATTGAATACGCTTTTGCTCTGACGTCAACATTTGCGGTGCCACCTTCTTCAGATTTAATTCTTTAGGAAAAATGGTTTCTATGCTAGCTATTGAAAAGCCACAAGTTTGAGCTATGAATTTCACAGTGATTCGTCTATTTTTCAGAACCATGTCATGTACTAGATCAACGTTTTCTTCACAAACAACAATTTTCAGCCGTCCAGCACTAACATCTTCACAGATCTCTCTGCCAAGTTTAAAATCTCTTGCCCAATTGTTCACTACCTAATGTGAAGGTACATGGTCTTTGTACAGAAAATGCTTTGAAGTAATTGATCTTTATTGCAATAAAAAATGCCGACTATAGAAGCAAACAAAATTTGGAAGTCAAAATGTTTTATTATTCAACATACTCTCCTCTTAATTGGAGACGTTTATTACAATGAATCTGCAACGCCTCTAGACCTTTTCCACATAATTTTTTTCTCGTAGAGTGGTCAATAACATCAATAATAATAATAATTTCCAGTTATTGTTCCAAAATTTAAAACTTTAATAGAATATCTTTTTCAGGTCATCATCAATTTATAAGAATGGAATATTTTAACGATATAGTTCAGTACGTCCCTTCTAACTGGGAACACGAATCTTACCATAACAAGACATATATTCTTGTGGATTTAGATAGCGAATCCGAAGAATACGAGGAAATTCTTCAGTACTGTAATACGAACAATATACATAATGTGAAAGAGATTAAGAGGATTCAACATCCTTTTGCTTATCTACGTTCCCAATTAAAATTGGAGTTCGATAAAAAATGGGGTGGTGCCATAAGTGTAGTAAGTTTTTTTTTTTAATTTTGTATTAATATTCTTTCTATAATTTATGTTCCACTTGTAGATGACGCGTTCGCATACTGCCGTTTGCGAGAGTCATGTGGATGTGTATATTAAACACAATTGTGATAAACGAAGGTGCGAATGCTCGTATTACTCCAAAAAAAGTAATTACGTTATTCAGAAGAAGATGAATGTGTATCCCGAAAGAGATACAAATTGGTATCCAGAATATCTGGTAAAGATAGAATAAACAAGAAAACGTACTACTATTTACGAACAAAATTGGAGGTTAATAGTCTCGACACCCTGTTGATATATGTAGCGTTATTTTTACTACCTACTCTACTAACTAAACCTCATTCAGATTTAGAAATTGTAGTTATATTTATGTACCAAACTACGTAGAATACGTATATTTTGAGTTTTACCCATATCTTTGTATTTACAAGAAAGTATTATATTTTATAATCGTTTTATTCTTTTGAAATAAACAGTTAAGATTAAAATGGCAGATTCATTATTCAAGATGCCTTCCGAAATTTAGTTTTCCTTTTAAAAAAAAAGTGATCAGCAAATTTTTATATTGTTTTTTTCAGCAATCTCTGTGTCTCATCTTTGCTTGTAAACATGACCGCAAATAGAAGTTCTGTTCGAACAATTACGACTTGTTTTGTTATATTAATACAAGGGCCATTAGAAAAGCGTTGATTACTCCTCTTCCAAAGACAAGCGAAGTGCTTAAATTAAAATATATCCGTCCTATTAGTATACTCTTACTACTAGTATATTCTTGAGCGTATTATAGCGACCCAATTATCAGACTATCTTATCAAAAATGATATTCTACCTAAATTTCAGTCTGGTTTTAGAAAAAGTTATAGTTGTGAAACTGCTCTTGCATGCATTACCGGTGACATTATCAAGGGAATTGATGCAAATAAAATTACTGTCTTCGTTGCCTTAGACTTAGACGATTAACCATCGGATTTTACATGCTTTACTTCATTATACGAGGGAGCGTTTTTATATTCGCGAAATGGGGGATAAGGGGTGGAAATAAAAAAACCAAATTATTTTTCTTTTTCAATATACTCACCTGCAAGACGGATACATTTTTCACATCTTTCAATTAATTTATTTATACCCTCATAAAAAAATGATTTCTCTTTATCTGCAAAATACGCCGAAACTGCCTCCTTGACTTCATCATCGGCAGTAAATTTTTTACCCGCAGCTCTTTTTTCATTTTCGGGAACAGGTAATAATCACTCGGGGCCAGGTCTGGGCTGTAGGGTGGGTGATTCACAATTTCGAAGCCCACCTTATGCAGGGCAGCTAACGCAACGCGGCTCTTGTAGACGGGCGCGTTGTCGTGCAAAAGCAGCACACCTTTCGTCAATTTTCCCCGTCTTTTCTCTTTAATGGCTTCTTTTAGTCGCTCTAATATTGAAGCGTAATATTCTCCGGTTATAGAAACACCTTTATCTTTATAATCAATCAACAATATTCCTTCCGAGTCCCAAAATACCGTTGTCATGAGTTTCCCAGCTGATTGTGACACTTTAAATTTCTTGGGAGGTGCTGTGCCCTTTTTATGCCACTGCATGGAGTCTTTTGGACTCAGGTTCATAATGATGAACTCAAGTTTCGTCTCCAGTAACAATTCGACTCAATACACCACCCTTGTCTTCATTACAGAGGTCCAAAAATGCGCGCGAACACGCGCGCTGTTGTTTTTGCGGATTATGTTACTTGGTTGACGATAGCTCAAAGATTAACTGTCTAATAACAATGAAACTTCGTATTTATACTAATTATGAGTTGCTGCACAGGCCACGCCCCCAATGCGCCTAATCACGCCCCTACAACCCGCTCATTCCGCGAATATAAAAACGCTCCCTCGTATATACGTCTCGGTGAAAGTGCTGTGAGGTTTTTTGTGAATGATTTGTCTGGTAGAACGTGTCAGAGTAGGTAATAATCTGTCCGATGTTCGGATATTAGAGGCTGGTGTTCCTCAGGGTTCCGTTCTCAGCCCCATACTTTTCTCAATCTATACTTCATACTTTTCTACTGCACTAAATACATGCCGGTATCACTTTTACGCTGATGATAGTCAACTTTACCATTCCTTCTTCATTGATGATAGAAAACATGCAGTAAAAATGATTAATGACGGCTTGGAGGCATTGTGTGCTATCTCGGAGCAACACTTTTTAAAACTTAATCCTGATAAGTGCTCGGTTACTATTTTCGGCAGACGACGTGCTTTGGAAACTGTTAATGATATCACAATAAAAAGTCGAAATCATATGACATGCCTGTAGTAGACAGGACTAAAGTTTTGGGATTAACTATTGATAATCACCTACGCTTCACGAAACATGTCACTTTACTATTAAAATCTTCTTACTGCAAATTGAGAGTGTTATTCAATAATAGCCTCTTTTCCATCAAAAATTGAAATTACTTTTATGCGATTACTAGTGCTGTCTATATTTACTCATTGCTCGTCTGCCAGATAAGATTGAATTATGTCCATAAGGTTAATCGGAATCGGTCAAACGGAGACGTACGCCCTGGCAATGGCGAGAAAAAACGGTCGCATCTCTAAGGCGTTTCTCACTTCCTCAGTGAGGTGATGGGGCTGGAATTCCATGGAGAACCCTTTCCGGAAACCAAACAACTCGCTCTGAATTATGTTTAGCTCGAAGAGCTCATCCTTAAGGCGGCTTATGATTATGACTTTAACAATATTAGACAAGTTAGAAGGTAAACTGATGGGCCTGTAGTTAGCCCGGAAGAGACTGTCCGTGGACCACCTCGGGATCACCCGAATACATTACATGCTTCCAAACTCTCTTCATTTTGCAAGGTTTGTAATATGTCGAGAAAAACTCAACGCAGGGCAGATAACCGTTTATATTAAAGACAGAAGCAGTGTTGGTCAGACAAGGTTCGTCAAGACCTTTCATAGGAGCTGACCCTTCCTTCGGCATCACCAAATTACAAATTAAAAAGTCCATCTACGAATGGA
The DNA here is from genome assembly GCA_023690525.1 of Holotrichia oblita. Taxonomy (NCBI): domain Eukaryota; kingdom Metazoa; phylum Arthropoda; class Insecta; order Coleoptera; family Scarabaeidae; genus Holotrichia; species Holotrichia oblita. The sequence goes on from CM043017.1 coordinate 14,159,623, forward strand.
CACAAAATAGGTCCAAGGAATGGTGGAAAAAAGTTCCTAAGGAATCACAGGCCTGAGTTTACTGAAGACCTACTGAGTAAAGACAGAAAAACTGTCATAAATATAGTACGTCTGTTGACCGGTCATTGCAGACTGAATAGGCATATGTTTAACATCGACCTGGCAGAGGATGCTCTCTGCAGATTCTGTCAAGAGAAAGAAGAAATCCGAGTTCATGTTTTGTGCCACTGTTTTGCTTATTCTCAAACTGTCTATAAACTTTATAGACTAATCAGAAGCTTCTGGTAAAAACATAGATGATGAACTCTTCTTGAAAATGTGATTCACAAATAAGAGAAGCAATTACACACGTAAAGAAGACAATAAAGCATTTCTCCTGTAAAAAAAAAACATCTTTCCGTAAGCTATCCCTTGAAAATGTGCAAATAAGTAAGCTTTTCTAATATAGCAATCTTGAATTTAGAATTCACTTAATAAAAACTGTTCTAGTAAAAAATGTAGAAATAACGCAAAAATTATTCTAAAACCTAAATAATGTATTTCCTTAGAAAAGTAAACCACAAACGATGTTTTATTGGTGAAGTCTAAATAAACGATAAGGCAAACAAGTCGTCAATTTATGGTATTACATGTTCAAAACGATCTCCTGCTGCGAAGACACAATACCCTATTCTATCGTAGAAGCTTCTCAGAACATTTGAAATTGTTTCAGGTTGAATATTTGCCATATGATGTACAATTTGTGCTCGTAATTGTTCTATTGTGTTAGGCCTGTTATTTCGAAATTGATAAATTGAAGACTTAAGGTACCCCCATAGAAAAAAATCATTAGGCGCAAGGTCAGGTGATCTGGGAGGCCAGTGAATAGCACTCCAGTTAGTTAACAACCTGTTATCAAATATGCTTCGCAAATATTGTTGTACCGCTGCAGCACTGTGCACAGGACATCCGTCTTGCTGGAACCAAAGCGTATTTATATCTGCTACATTTCGTAAAGCTGGAATTATATTATTCTATAGAAGATCGAGATATTTTGCTGCATTTAGATTTCCCTCTATGAAAAATGACCCAATTATATTGTTATGTAATAGACCAGCCCAAACATTTAATTTTGCAGGGTATTGTGTTCGAGCGTCATAAGTACAAGGTCTCTTTTCTTGTGACCAATACCTTGCAACACTTGGGTTGTGTCGATCATGTAAAGCGAACGAAGATTCGTCTGTAAATACAATTTTTTTTTATAAACTCGTCGTCATTGTTACATTGTTCGATAATCCTCTCGCAAAATTCTAGGCGTTCATATTTATCATCGGGAAATATTTCATTTGATTTTTGTAATTTATACGAGCGATATTTACATTTTTTTAACACACTACGAACTGTAGTGGCAGAAACATCAAATTGTTCTGCGATGTTTTGCGAAGATATTCGTGGTTGCTCCTCTACAGCACCACAAATTAAAACATCGCGTTGCTCATTTTGTAGCACTTTCTGCTTTTTGTGTTTACACGGATTTAAACAGCCATACCTTTCAAAGATATTGATTATATGACGAACTGTTTCAAAACAAATAGTTTGTTGGAACTCATCGTGAAATAGGCGTACAATATCTCTTATCGAGTAACCACAGTGATGTTGTTTTATAACATATTTCTTTTGTTGAAGGGTAAAAATGTCCATCATGAATTACAAAACAATCAGCATCTGTAATAGTAACAATAATAGTCATATATTTACGATAGCATGAATTACTCTATCTCGCTAACAGACTACAACTGTGCGCTGTCGAGTAAAGCCTACTAATGCATCCCTACTTCTCTACTTCCGAATGCTTCCGACAGACGATGCCCCGACTATAGGGAGGCTGTTTGATCTGTATACATATATACAAAACAAACAACAAAGTGACTACGCTTGAGCCCTGTGGAACACCTGAAGATAGAAAGAAGCTAAACGATTTATAGTCATTATAATGGACGTAATCAATTACATCTACTAACTAAATAAGAGTCAATTAATTCCCAGAAGGAAAAGATCAAGCCAAAGTTCAGAATTGCATGATCCACAGTATCAAAAGTGCTACTGAAATCAATATACACATCAACTTATCCCTGTTTATCCATATCTTCAAAGATGACGCAGGCAGATAGATAGAGGTGATTAGATTTAATATAGTATGAGCTACAGTCATTAAAGTGTACCTAAGAAACAAACTGAAGAAAATAAGAAATAAAAAAGAATTGGATATATAATAATTTAAATATTTTATTGTTTCATTTTCTTTTAGTTTTCATTAGAGAGATAACAAACTCTATACATACACACATACATTAAACTAAATCGGAAAAATAATATATAAATAAGTTTGTCCTGAAAAGAAAAACATCTTATTTATATATAAAAGAAGCACCATTCTTGTATATCTCAAACTGAAAACTGGATATTTTTTTATACAAAAAGAAAAAATATAATAATACACGTAAAGAACGAGGTTAATGCATTTGGTCCCGCTTAAATTAAAGACAAACACACACAAATTATATTATTAGGGGTTTAAACACTAAAACAGATCTCGGGAAATATCATGTGAGAACTTCTTTTATTAAAAATAATTTTATATCAACATCCATTTTAGTGTTTAAATAGCTAACGTTTATAAAATTATAATTAGAATAAATTACAGAATAAAAAAGGACTAAATTTTTATAACATAATTGAGAAAAATAATTAAAAGTAACTATCAACACAAAGTCTATTTATTACAGTTTGTTTATTTATATTAATTTACACTAAATGATATTTCAGAATAGATGTGATGTTAGTTGCATAAAGTATGAGAAATAAAACCGCCTAGATGGTACTGCTCAATCAGTCTTCAATGTAATATTTGTGTGGATAGTCACCGTATTTTTTTTTTTTTTTTTTGAGTGGAGTAGGGATTTTTTTTAAATCATTTTCATACGATATATTCTTTACACTCTCTCGCGGATTTAAAGCTACACAAAATCACACTTTATTTCAACAATGCTAGGTTCGTTACCGTCAAATTATACTCTCGCATATTCATTTATAAAACGACATACGATTAGTATCCTAGTTCTTTAAAATAGTAAAAAAAATAATACACAGTTCTGCTTCATATCCATCGGCTATGAAGATGTAAGTAGTCTTCTCGCAAGGACTATTCCCATTGAAACTAATACTAGAGATGCGGCTGCTGATTCAGCTCCAGATCTACCTTCTCTTGGCAAATCATCGTGGGGAGTTGTATAGTAATCACCTAAAGAGAACATATCAAAATGGGGATATAATTAGTTAATTTGCAGTAAAAAATTAACGGTAAAACATAACATGCTAATGAGAGTTATTATTTTTTTTTTAATGATGAATATGAATTATAATATTTAAATATATTTATATATGTATATGAAAAGGTATTGTATGTAATAATGATAATGACACCAATTAAAGTTATGATACATGCTCCTCATTTAATTTGTAAAAAAAAATTGTTAAAAATTGTGAACTTATATATACAGTGTGTTCCAAGATTTACGAACATATTTAAGCAAATCAAAAAAAAAATATGTGACTAAACTTCTTTTGCCAACATTAAACAAACAAACAAGACTATACAAAGGGTAGTAAAATACATTAATAATAATATGTGTAAACAGCTCACTGTTTTACCTGTGTTACTAGTAAACAACCCAAAATATGAATAAGACATATAACATTTATTTATTTTAAAACAAGATCACAGGAACAAACCGTGAACTGTTTTTCTCTAACTAGAAAAAAAATGAAAACGTGAACGACACATACTTAATATGGGGGTAATGGGATATAGTCGCGGCCTCATTGTCTGCTGTTGCGTCGGTAGTTGGACTCTGGAAGGTAGCCGTGTCCAACATTAAAAATATGCCAACGTAGTCTACGAATGACTATTACAAAAACAATAGCTAAAACTTCAGCAACTAAAAACTCAGCGTAACTAATCGGTCATGATTGCTTTAAAAATTTCTTTCTCGGATAATTCAGATTTTGATCAAGTTTTATTCTTGCCAGAAAGTTTAGCCAAATCCTGTTGGTAAGGTAGATCAGATTTCTATTTTTCTTCTGCTATAGTCTCTTTACCATTCTTTAATGAAGACAACACTATGATACGTTCTTTATGACAACTTATTAAGTGTAGAGTTGCCTGACAAAAAAATGAGACATCACCTAAGGTGATAACTTTGCCTCAGTTAAAGGAATTGACCAAACAAAACTTCAGGTTTTGAAGTTTTGAATAAAATACAATCCTTCCAAAACCTTTTGGCTTCTCGTCCTATATGGGTTCATCAAGATCTATATATTAAAGAACAAAAACAAGCTAACGAGATATTTGTACCTATATATACAAGATTGTTGGGGTGGGGGTGAGCGAGTAAGTGATTTGACTTCTGTGGATCATAGATATCAATGAACAAAACCAAATATGAATTAACAAGGTGAACCTACTTGCCGAGGGAAAGCAGATTAATCAAACGGTTATCGAGCTAGGTAATATTTATATGATGAAAAAGTTGTCCAGAAAATTTATGAAAGTTTGAACGGTCACAGCGCAAAACGCGTTAATGTGCCTTCCTGGGGGTTTGTCCTCTCGTTTAGATTAACAAGATGAACCATCTGGCCGAGAGCAAAGTAAATTCATCAAACGGTTCTCGAGAAAATTTATCTCTATAACGCGTTAATGTGCCTTCCTGGTAGTTTGTCCTCTCGTTTAGATTAACAATGTGAACCTACTTGCCGAGGGGGAAGCAGATTCATCAAACGGTTATCGAGCTAGGTAATATTTATATGATGAAAAAGTTTCCCAGAAAATTTATGAAAAGTTTGAACGGTCACAGCGCTCAAACGCGTTAATGTGCCTTCCTGGGGGTTTGTCCTCCCGTTTAGATTAACAAGATGAACCATCTGGCCGAGAGCGAAGTAGATTCATCAAACGGTTCTCGAGAAAATTTATCTCTATAACGCGTTAATGTGCCTTGCTGAGAGTTTGGCCTCTCATTTAGATTAACAAGGTGAACCTACTTGCCGAGGGGAAGCAGATTCATCAAACAGTTATCGAGCTAGGTAATATTTATATGATGAAAAAGTTGTCCGGAAAATTTATGAAAGTTTGAACGGTCACAGCGCTCAAACGTGTTAATGTGCCTTCCTGGGGGGTTTTGTCCTCTCGTTTAGATTAACAAGATGAACCATCTGGCCGAGATCAAGTAGATTCATCAAACGGTTCTCGAGAAAATATCGATGAAATTTTAGCCCTATAAGGCGTTGATGTGCCCTGCTGGGAGTTTGGCCTCTCGTTTAGATTATCAAGATGAACCTACTTGCCGAGGAGGAAGCAGATCCATCAAACGGTTATCGAGCTAGGTAATATTTATATGATGAAAAAGTTGTCCGGAAAATTTATGAAAGTTTGAACGGTTCAAACGCGTTAATGTGCCTTCTGGGGATCTCTCGTTTAGATTAACAAGATGAACCATCTGGCCGAGAGCGAAGTAGATTCATCAAACGGTTCTTGAGAAAATTTATCTCTATAACGCGTTAATGTGCCTTGCTGAGAGTTTGGCCTCTCGTTTAGATTAACAAGGTGAACCTACTTGCTGAGGGGGAAGCAGATTCATCAAACGGTTATCGAGCTAGGTAATATTAGGTAATGTATATGATGAAAAAATTGTCCAGAAAATTTATCAATTTGGAGCGGTCACAGCGCTCAAACGCGTTAATGTGCCTTCCTGGTAGTTTGTCCTCTTGTTTAGGTTAACAAGATGAACCAACTTGCCCAGAGCGAAGCAGATTCATCAAACGGTTCTCGAGAACATTTATCTCTATAACGCGTTATGTCTTGCTAGTTTGGCCTCTCGTTTAGATTAACAAGGTGAACCTACAAATGTGGATGAATTCTTGTCATCATTGAGGGTATGTTTGAGGTTTGAGCTCGAAATAAAATATAATTTCAAAACTCGTTATTAACATGGTATATACATGTTCAAGAAGCATAAATACCTTAGGAATAAAAGTTGAAAGTGTAGAACTTAATTGAAAACCAAATCTTCAAAAATCAGAATCCAACTAAAGGATTGAAATTTCCGAAATGACATTATACATCAATATCAGAAACCTCATGAAGAATATAAAGATTTAAAAGCAAAGGATTTATTCAAGAACTAAAGAAGAAGACATAAATATCAATTAGCAAAACTGGAAATTAATTCATGTAAGAGCTTATAAATGTAGATCAGTTTTTGACGTCATTCTCTTCGTTCTCTCAATCTTTATAGTGACATACTGCAAATCAGCCACGATATCACTTCGAAATTCATTCTTCTAGAGGTGAGGTAGGCTCGTCGCTTCACTATGAATATACGACTGTAGTACTGCACTGCGACTGTAGTACTGCAAAAACCAACTGCAGAAAATATAGTCAAACTAGCCTGGGCTCTTGGGCATTCTAGAGTCTAGAAAGAAACTAAAAACCTGATGGGCTAGCAAGAATTGTCTTAAATATTGTTCATTTAAGAGATAAGTTCAATATTAAGGCGAAACCATGGTGACTATTGGTGGAGAATCAGCGAACCAGCACA